>PVJC01001773.1:0-88191 GCA_004026665.1 Murina feae
TGATTGGGTCCTTGCATGTCACGATGTCAGCAGTAGACCTGCAGCAGCTTTAGCCGCTGGGCTCCCAGAACACGTGAATCTAAGAGTAGGAGCTGACGCCCAAAAAGGGGGCGTGTTTTGAGTGAAGGGGGCGTGGCCACGTTGCCAAGGAGTGCGTCAAAAAAACAACCTCCCTCCGAGAAGGAAAAAAAACAACCTCCCCTTGGTGTAGAAAAGGCTTTTCACTGGCGAAAGGACTGCCGCTCCAATAAAGGTAAGGAAGGCAATACTCTACCGCCTTTAAACGAGAAGGGGCGCAGCTCTCAGCCCCGCAAGTAAGAGAACTTAAAATCCAAATACAAAAAGAGAAAGAGGGGATAATAGTATACTATATCCACATACTATACTAACACAGGCTTTAACCACATTAAACTTTTTTCATTTTGGTAATCATGGTCTCCCTCCAATATACAAGCACTGAGAAGGTCTTCGGAATCTTCCAACACCCCTTCCCCTGGTCCGATGGCAGGATCCCCTTTCAGGAATATGGAAGGACCCCGATCCACTATTAACTCAAGGGAAAGGTTTTGCTTATATTTTCCTAGAAGGCGAGAGACATCCCCTCTGGATTCCAGCGAGAGACATCAAGCCGCACACCTTAAGAGATGAGTTGGAGACCAGTCACCCCACCAGTGGCGGGGACGACCTCTCACTTGAGGAGACACGGCACCGCTGGAGGAGACATCCCCGAGGCAGAAGGGCTCACCCGATAACGTGGGGCGATATCAAGGCGCTACAGGAGCAGGCGGCACGAATGGCACCGGAGGAGAATCCTTCAGCAGGGACTCTATTCTTATTAATGTGTGCTATCATCACTGCCAACAGTACAGGAGCACACGGATAGACTCTATGGACCATGGTGCAACACCCTGGGGTCTTAATGCCTGTGGGGACTGATAGTCTCCAATTCCCTGTCACCTGAGCCTCTAACTGAGCCCCTACGATAGGGCCAGACAAAGTGAGGTTTCTTGGAATGGAACCTTATTCTGTGATCCTTTCAACCACCAGGTGTTAAAATGGTCAACTACTGTTAACACCTCAGAGGGCAGCTGGGAGGGCAATGTTACTAGACAGACCAGTAAGTCCACCTAGCATTTCTTTCATCCCTGCTTTAGGCTCCCTTTCCTTTTTCTCATAAGCAATGAGAGCTCTTTTGATTGTACCACCACAAAAATGTATCTTACTTTGGGTTTCAGCCACCTCACTTGGCTAAACCCCGCTAACCTATTCATTTGGGCTACCCTAGCTGGTATAGCATTTTTCCTCTTCTGTATGTTCACCATGATAGCCCGCATAACTGCACAATAGGCCATGACTATACACATTCAATGGGCGCTAATAAAAGGAAGGGGGAGATGTAGGTAGAGCACAGGAAGTTTTGTCTCGGTGCAGAGGCTGATGCATGCTGTGAGCTTACTCCAGCATTTCAGATCTTTCTGGCACACCAGGGAGATGGCAACGCCCGCCTGAGCCCCTCCCAGAGCCGCCTGCACAGTACCCTGACCTTTCATTGGCTCCCCTAAGATGGTGTTCCATGATTGGCTACCTCCACTATAAATAGGGCTGCATTTCCTCAATAAAGTTAGACCTGCGTCCCAGAACCTGGTTTCCGGAGTCGTGCATGCAAGCGTCCTAGCGCTAGGGGCTCCACCGTCCTCACCCCTGGGAAATCCCCTGCTTCAGCGGGGAAGGCGGGGGGCCTGAGGGGCAGAACAGGTGATCAGAGGGGGCTGGTGGTCCCCTGCCCAGGCCTGTAGCCTTGGCCAGAGGCTGCCAGTGGGGCAAGGGCAGAGCCAGCAATGGCAGGGGGCAGGATCAGAGCTGGTGATCGCAGAGGCCTGGGCTCTGTGAAGCCGGCTATCAGAGGGGTTTTGGGGGTCCCCTGCCCAGGCCTGCAGCCTTAGCCAGAGGTTACAGGCCTGGGCAGGGGTGGAGCTGGGATTGGAGGGGCAGGGGTGGAGCCGGTGATCGGAGTGAACTACAGAGGAAACATCTTTTCTTAACACTCATTGGCTAAGCTCCCTGTATGCCACTGGTAATATTCTTAGTAACTTGGGTAATAAAAATCCAAAAAGGCGATCTAGGGTTTTTCCACGACACTCCTGGAGAAAAAAAAATGAAGGTCCACTGCTGGAGAGCTAAGAAATGTCATATTCTGCCCTAGCCAGTTTGGCTCAGTGCATAATGCCTCAGCTTGCTGACTGCAGAGTCTGGGTTCAATTCTGACCAAGGACATGTACCTAGGTTGCAGGCTCCTCCCTGGCCAGGAGGCAACCAATCAAAGTGTTCCTCTCACTTTGTTGTTTCTCTCTGTTTTTCCCTTCTCTTCCACATTCTCTAAAAATCAATGGAAACATATCCTCAGGTGAGGATAAAAAAAAAAAAAGAAAAAAAGAAATGTCATATCCTATGAAAGACACATCTTGAAAATGCCTAAAGAAAGTTGTCATTTTTTCATGGTGAAGGGACTGGAGTCCGTGTTGATGAAAACACCTTGGTAGCTGTGGTGACTGGCAGTGGCTGCAGCAGCGGGGTGATGGGGCTGGTGGCTTCCCCTGATTAGCCTGGTCGCCTCCCACAAAGGGAGGCCAGACTGTGGCTTAGGCCCACTCCCTAAGGGGATCAGTAGGACACCCCCTGAGGGCTCCCAATATGTGAGAGGGGGCAAGCTGGACTGAGCCCCCCCCCGCCCCCCCAGTGCACGAATTTTGTGAACTGGACCCTTAGTGAAATATAATCAGGCAGATTTGAAAAAGATCCCAGTAACATTAATAAATGAAAATTATAATTGTTGGAAATAAGAACTCAGTGGCTCGATTAAACAGTAAATAAGACACAGCTGAAAGAGAATCAGTTAACTAGTGTGTCTGAATTAATCATCCAGGATTAGCACAGGGAGAGGCAGGAAGACAGAAAGTGTAGAAGAGGGGTGAGTCATGGAGGACTGAATGAGAAGGTTTACTAGACTGATCATAAGGAGTCCCAGAAGAGACTAGAGAGAATAGGTGAAAAGGCAATATTCAGAAAGATAATGAATGAGACTGTCCAGAGTTGGTGGACAATATGAATCCACAATTACAAAAAGCATAATATATAACATGCAGGATAAATTTTTTTAAATCTACAGTCAGACACATCCTATATAATAAAAGCCTAATATGCAAATTGTCCCCTTGGGCAGTCGTTCAACCAAGAGTTTGACCACTCACTACGACATGTGCTGACCATCAGGGAGTGGTGCAGAACATGGCAGGTGTTGGTGATGCAGCACTGGCAGTGGAGGTGCTACTGGCCCCAATAGGGCCCAATGACAGTGAGACCACAGTGGGATAATGGAGCAGGTGAGCGGGTGGCACCAGCCAAGGTGGATGTAGGGTCCCAGGTGCTGCCCAGGGCCCAGAGGTCAGCTGGGACCTGCCCTTCCACACCAGGTGCTCATGCTTTGATCACCAGCCAGGCCTAGGGAACACATCTGTGCAACCAGAAAACTGTAGAACTACACCTAAAGTGATCAGAGAAGATAACTGAGAGTGGCATATGCAACAAAACTCTTTTTAAGAATGAGTGAGAAATAAAGAATCTTCAGATAAATCTAATCTAATAAAAGCGTAATATGGAAATTAACCTTTTCTCTGAGACATTTAAGCCATGCCCACCAGCCAAGCCACACCCACCATCCAATTAGAGCAGCTGTATGCAAATTAACTGAGTCAAGATGGAGGCACGTGCAGTACAGGCAGCAGCAGGCGGCTGGGCTCAGGCTGAGGAGGGGGCGGAGCCAGCGATCTGGACCAGGAGCAGGCGACCAGCATGGCCAGCTGGGCTCAGGCTGAGGAGGGGGCGGAGCCAGCAATCAGACCAGGAGCAAGGGACCAGCATGGCCTGCTGGGCTCAGGCTGAGGAGGGGGCGGAGCCAGCAATCTGGACCAGGAGCAGGCGACCAGCATGGCCAGCTGGGCTCAGACTGAGGAGCAGCGGAGCCAGCAATTAGACCAGGAGCAAAGGACCAGCATTGCCGGCTGGGTTCAGGCTGAGGAGGAGGCAGAGCCAGCCATTGGGACCCTGGAGGTGGCCACCAGCTGCCTCACCCAGCCCTCACCCAGGCTGGCCAGGCATGCCAGCAGATGGACATCCCCCAAGGGGTCTCAGACTGCAAGAGGGCACAGGCTGGACTAAGGGCCCCCCCCCCAGTGCATAAGTTTTTGTGCACCGGGCCCCTAGTATTATATAATAGGGGCCCAATGCACAAAAATGTGTGCATTCAGGGGATGTTCCTCAGCCCCACCTGTGCCCTCTCATGGTCTGGGATCCCTCAGGAGATGTTCACCTGCTAGTGTGCCTGGCCATCCTGGGTGAGGGCTGATGGGTGTTTGCAGGCTGACCAAGCCCCCCAGTGGGGACCCTCACCTCATGGAGGTGTGGCCAGCCTGGGTGAGGGGTTGAGGGCCATTTTCAGGCTGGCTACAGCCCCTTCAGGGTTCAGGTCCCTACTGGGGTGCCTGGCCAGCCTGGGTAAGGGGCTGAGGGCAGTTTTCAGGCTGTCCACAGCTCCCATTGACCCAAGGTCCCAGCGAGGCTGGCTGGAAGCAGGTTTCTGGGGTTTATTTATCTTCTATAATTGAAACTTTGTTGCCTTGAGCAGAGGCCTAGGCAGGCAATGAAGCCTCCTGTTTGTTTCAGCTCCATGGCTTCTATAATTGAAACTTTGTTGCTGTGAGCAGAGGCCCAGCCGGCGTAGGCAGGCAGTTGCAATGGAAGCCTCCTGTTTGCTCTAGCTCTGTGGCTGCCGGCCTCCATCTTGGCTGGGTTAATTTGCATACAGCCGCTCTGATTGGCTGGTGGGCATGGCTTGGCTGGTGAGCGTGGCTTAGGTGTCTTGGAGTGATGGTTAATTTGCATATTACTCTTTTATTAGATTAGATGAATAGGAAGGGAGCCATGCTTAAGTTCTCTTCTGGGCATCATACCAGAAACCCTATTTTTGTGTGGGAAAATAAAAAGATTTTAATATGAGGTTAACAATCACTTAATTGAATTTGACAAAGAGGGGTTTTTTGGTGTTCCTGACTCTCTGGGAATTCAGGAAACAATTGAGCTATTAGTGCTTCAGAATGTCAGCAGGAATCACAATGTGCTTCCCACTCTCAATTACTTCAAGTGCTGCCTGGCTCTGAGGCTATTCTTGAGCCCTAAAGTGTTTTCCTAGTGTATATTGTGCAGAGTTGGTGGGCAATATGAATCCACAATTACAAGAAGCATAATATATAACATGCAGGATAAATTTTTATATATTTCCTATATTGTGCAGCTTCCTCGTGCTCAGTATGACTAATGCATTAGTCACAAGTTACAATATGAGAAACTCAAGGAAAGACAGCTTGGTCTCTGGCATGACTTTCTTCCCAAGGCTCAGTTCCTCCCCACTCCAACCAGTTCTCACGCCCAGCCACTGAACCTGGTTCCATTCCTGGCGGGAGCTACTTCCTGAGTAGTACCTACTACTTCTCAAAGCCTTACTCCAGTAAAAAGCTCAATCTACATCTTGGGCAGGCATTTCCCCTGTTTCTCATCCCTTTTCCCATCATCTCTTGTCTACCTACGGGGAAGTGTGAGAGCCTATCTGTTAGAGAGGGAGAGAGGGGAGAGACAGACAACAAATTAGGTGAGGCTGCTGCAGCTGAAGCAGAGATACTTTAAACTGTGCTTTTTGTTAATGTGGAAAGGCAGGAACCAACCTAAGTATCCTTCCATTAGGAATATTTAGCATATGAGGAAATGGAATATTGTATTGCCACGACTGATGGTAAATGTGTGGAGTCTGGCTCCATGTGGATCATGGGGCTACATCAGTTTACTGTCAAACTGATAAGCATAGAGCACAGACTCAACTACACACAAGAGTTACAAGTGAATAAGAATAATGCAGATACAGGCTAAGAATTGAAGAGGTACAGAGCTTTCTAACTTTGTAAATCTATTATCTTAACTAATAAAAGCATAATATTAAAATTAACCGTTTCTCCGGGACAAGGTAAGCCACGCCCTCTAGCCAATCAGAGCGGCTGTATGCAAATTAGCCCAGCCAAGATGGCGGAGGTCTCAGCCCCGGGAGAAGCGGTGTGCGGCACTGGGGTCCCACAAGGCAGATGGAAGACCTCTGCCTTGGGGGAGCCAGGAGGGGAGGAACAACCTGGCCAGAGGCGCAAGCTGGGGGGGAGGAGCCAGCCGGCCTGTGGCCGCTGGCGGGAGGAGCAGGTCCGGCCAGAGATGGCGGCAGAGCAGCTGGGGGCTGAGGGAGCGAGCTAGCCCAGGCCCCCGAGGCTGCCCTGCAGCCTGGAAGTAGATCTGTGGATTTCAGGCCACAGGGCAGCCTCAGGAGCGGAGGGACCGAGCCAGCTCTGCCCCTGAGGCTGAGGCCTGGAAATCAGTGCAAACGGGGCACACAGCACGCATAGAGGTGTGCCCTCCATGCGTGCTGTGTTCCCCAATGGATTCCAGGGTCCCAAACTGTGAGAGGGCACAGGCCGGGACAAGAGACCCCCTCCATCCCCGCCGAGTGCACAAATTTTTGTGCACCGGGCCCCTAGTTTAATTATATTAGTACTTATTAGCAAATTTACAGTTGAAAGTGTTTTCATGTTGTTTTTGTTTCTTCTCTGATTCTTACATGTTCTTCGTATAAAGGAGACTACATTTTTATTTTAAACTAGAGGCCCAGTGCACAGATTCATGCACTGGTGGGGTCATTCGACCTGGCCTGTGGGGATCAGGCCAAAAACAGCTCTCCAACATCCCCTGAGGGGTCCTGGACTGTGAAAAGCCACAGGCCAGGCCAAGGGACTCCCACCAGTGCATGATGGGAGTCCCTTGCTGCTGGGGAGGAACACCAGGAGGGCTCCAGGGAGTGTCCGGCCTGTCTCACCCAGTCCAAATCATCCAGACCCCAGCAGCAAGCTAACCTACCAGTTAGAGCATCTGCCCCCTGGTGGTCAGTGCATGTCATAGCAACTGGTCGAATGGTCAGACACTTAGCATATTAGACTTTTATTATATAGGACAATGGACTGAAAAAAACATGATGAATTTATTACTTAGATTTTAAACAGGAAACATAAATCAGACTAATTTCTACAAGGAATCAATGACTCACTTTCATCATTGATGCTTCTATCTCTCCCTCTCTTTTCCTCTCTGAAATCAATTAAAAATATTTTTTTAAGTAATTATTAACAGGGAATTGACAGAACAAGAGATTGGCTAGTAAGACATAACAGAGCACTAAGGAAAACAAGAATAGCAGACCCAGAGAGCTACCCCGGGACTTAGAGAGAACAGTCGGGAGTAGGCTGCCTCCTCCCAGGGCTGAGGTCTAGACCTCAATGCAGAGGGTATGCCAGCGGCTTTCTGGATGGTGAAAAAGTTCATAGGGGGCTGCACTGGTGAGACCTTCCAGAAACCTGCTCTCTGGAGTGCTGAGACCATCCAAGGGGTAGAGTACCATGCCCCAGGATGCACTGCAGGCCTCCCCAGGGGAGTACCAGGAAAGCCATCTGAAGGGAGGTACCCCAGTTCTGGCACTCTACTGTGCAGCCTCCTGTGGGGTCCCACAGAAGTCACTCACAGGGTGCTGCCCACTGGGAGGCACACTGTGCTAGGCACCTGCACTGCAGAAACAGATGTGCCCGCTGGGAAGCCTGACAGATCAAGCCCACTGGGACCTGTAAGAGAAGCCCCTCCCCTTCATATTGTCCCCTCAGGACCCTCTACCAATAGGGCTTAAACTTCACCAGCTGGCAAAGGAGGGCTGCTCTGGCTCCAGGTCCATCACTGCTGAGCAGGTAACGAAGGGTGGGTTTGGAGCTGAGAAGCAACAAAATAATAATTAGAGCAGTGAATTAAGAGCATGTGGAGCTTGAGCTATCCACATGTTCATTCCAGGCTGGAAGCCCCAGATTTTTAAAAATATATTTTTATTAATTTCAAAAAGGAAGGGAGAGGGAGAAACATCAATAATGAGAGAGCATCATTAATTGGCTGCCCCTTGCATGTCTCTTACTGGGGATGAGCCAAGCCTGCAACCCTGGCAAGTACCCAAACTGGGAATTGAACTGTGACCTCCTGGTTCATAGGTCGACACTAAACCTCTGAGCCAGGCCAGCTGGGCTGAAAGACCCAGATTTTTCTATCAGAGCGCCCAGCTCATGTAGGAAGCCTGAGCTGTGGTCCAGCCAGTTGAGCCGGCTGGTTCCTAGCCTCCGTGGGTGCAACATCTTTTACAGAAGCAATCATTCCTTGTCTTCTGAGGCGTGTGATTTACTTTTTAAAAAATATATGTTATTGATTTTTCACAGAGAGGAAGAGAGAGGGATAGAGAGTTAGAAACATCGATGAGAGAGAAACATCGATCAGCTGCCTCCTGCACACTCCCCACTGGGGATGTGCTCACAACCAAGGTACATGCCCTTGACCAGGATCAAACCTGGGACCCTTGAGTCCTCAGGCCGACGCTCTATCCACTGAGCCAAACCGGTTAGGGCCCAAGGTGTGTGATTTAAAACAAATACATAGCAATATGAATGTGTCATTCAGGTCATTAAGGGAAATAATGCATTGAAAATACTGTTTAGTACCTTATGTTTAGAATATGTTTAGTGGCTTAATAAATGCCATTGTTTTAAAGTTTCTGCAACATACTCTTTGACCAGGTAGTGATCAAGATCCTGGGCTCTAGGCCACTTAGTAATGGTGTAACCTTGGGCAAATTATGTCACCTCTCTGTGCCTCAATGTCCCCATCTGTAAATTAGAGATAATGATAACACCTACTTCAGAGGATTGTTGGGAGGATTAAGTGAGTTGATATATGTAAAACTCTTAGAACAGGCCAGCACATAGCACATCATGATATATGTTAGGTATTATTATTAACTAGAGGCCCAGTGCATGGGATTCATGCACTGGGGGGGGGAGGGGGGGGAGCGGGGATAGGAGGGATGGAAGGGAGCACGAGGCATGGCCTGCGGGGATCAGCCCCTGGTGGGAGCACTGTTCATCCAGGTCAGCCAAGCAGCTGTGGACCTACCCTCTGAGCGGCTGCTCCCTGGTCCGGTATTTTCCATGGAGCCCGAGCACTCACCTCTTCAGGGAACCCTGTAGGGGCCAGGCCCGGGGACAATAGCACTGAGAGGCAACAGAGTAGGCCTCAGTTCTGCTGTGGCCACAAACCCTCCTCCCAGCCTCTGGGGTCAGCTCTGCAAGCCCAGCGGCAGCTCTGCATGGACTGCGGGCCTCTGGAGGAGGCAGCAGGGAGCCAGGAGAAAAAGCCTGGAGCAAGTTAGGCAAGGTTCCTACCCATCTGCCGAGGTTCACAGCTACTCATCCCAGTCAGCCGAGAGGCGCTCCCACAGTGGTAGCACACGGACCACCAGGGGGCAGCTCCTATTTGAGCATCTGCCCCCTGGTGGTCAGTGTGCATCATAGTGACTGGTTGACCAGTCATTCTGGTCATTCCACCGTTTGGTTGCTGGGCTTTTATGATATAGGATATTTGAAAACAGTGACACCCAAACCCATTGATGCTGTATCTCTCTCAAGATGCCTGCGATCTCCCCACACTCCTTCCTTAGAATGTGGGCCTTCCTCACAAATATTGTTCCTCAAGGGCACCGGGGCACATGCAACCCCGAGTCAAGCTGGGTAGCCCATCAGGCCCACTGGTCATGCAGGGCACCCACCGGCTTGCTCTTCTGTCATCAACGCTGGACAAAAAGGCCAAAAGCCAAAACAAGTAAGCTGGCCCCTGCAACACCAATCCAAACAGCTTGGGGCCTGGCAGTACCAGCGGACAAGCTCGGAAAGAAAAACAACCCAAAACAACGCACAGGCTTGTCTCTGTCGCAGCTGACCCAGCTCGCAGCCGCCGGGGGGGAACAGAGCGGCTTTATGAGAAAACGCCTTCCTTTCCGCGCAGTAATTGAATCCAGTTGTGGGTTGAGATTGTGCATCGGTGGGGTTTAGGGAAGGTTTGCCTCTTAGATGCATGGACTCCCGTGGAACAACCTTTTGTTCCTGTTAACTTCTCGTTAAGCAGGGTGCTAAAGCACCGTGGGCAACATAACCCTTTGGAACCTGGCTCTCACACTCACCCTACAGATATGCTGGGAATTCTTTTTTTAAAAAAAAACGAACCCTCTTAGGTGGACTCCAACACAGCCCTCCTGGGCACTGAATTCTGCTTTGCAGCAGACAAGGTTTGGGGCAGTGTTGGGCAGCTCAATATTGAGGGCCCTTTGGATCAACTGCAACTTTTAATTCCTCTTCAGGGCGCCCTCCTGGTCTGATCACTGTCTTTCTCCTGGAGAACCCCTCAGGGAGGGAGATGTTTGTGGCCAGGTCAGGATGTTTCCAAGTCAGGTTTGGTTGCGTCTTGTCCCATCCCTTCCCTCTGTTAGAGAATTCAAACAGTCCTTGTTCCAGCAACTGCCAACCACATCAGGACAGCCAATCTTACACCAGACCGGAGCCCTGCCCCGGAGCCCTCGGGGGCACAAACTCAAAGATCCTAGCCAGAAGCCCTTCAGTAAAGCATGTTTTTAAAAAAATCATCATTACTTTGGTAGCTTTACAATGATGAAATGCTCCATGAGGGAAGTAAGTGGCTTATGCGTCCAGTTTAAACGAGTCAAGTTGCTTTCCCAGATATAAAAGTAAAAGAGGTTATGGGCATCCACTGTGTACACAGGACTCCGGCATGCGGAAGGTACTAGTACACTGTGTGGCACAGTCTATCCTGTCCTCAGGCATTTTATGAGCTTCCGTCTTCGTCCAGCTTCTCCCTGGGAAATGCTTTCCACCCACGTAGGTCAGCGTGCTGGGCAGCGGATACGTGACTAAAGGGATCGTCATCTCCCCCAGGTTGCTGAGCCCCTCGGGGAGCCCTCTCTGTCCCTGGAATTCGGAAGGATTGGAAGAGTCCAAATAAGTAGCTCACCACATAGCATTTATGAGGGGAAGGCCCATCTGCAGGCCTCCCCAGAGCTCTCCACTTCACCACCTGCTGCCTAGCTCCCTCACAGCTCCCTCCCCCTCTTGTCACTTGGCCTGTATGGATGACCTTGAGGTGCAAGCTCCCAGGGACATTTCCCCTAGAAGCCCCTGAGGAACACCCTGCAGCTCTACTCTCAGTTTATAAGAGGAAGATGAAAGAGAAAGACAATGATCCTGAAATCTTCGTTGATTTTCTAATACTGAATGGGAAAGAGAAAGGGAAAAAGTAAAGGCAACAGGAAAATATTTCTGTGAGTGACATCCTATTCTGTATATTTGATCCCCATAGAGGATTCTGAGAATAAAATCAACAATTTGAAATATGAGAAAGCAAAAAACACCCAACCAGAAGAGCAAAAAGAGAAAAGTATCAAAAAATATGAAGATAGTCTAAGGAGCTTCTGGAACAACTTCAAGCGTACCAACATTTGCATTAGAGTTACTAAACTAACGATGGTGCACCTAGCGGTGCTGGCCCTGGGCTGGGCCCTGACCCCTGAGATGTGGGAGACACCACCCCAGGGCTGTTTCAGGAACTAGAGCCCACTTCCCTGCCTAAACCCTGACCACCATTTTGGTTTCCTAGGCTGCTCTAACAGATAAACATAAACAGGGAGGCTTTCAACAATAGAAATGGTGCTGAAGGGCAGACATCTGAACTCAAGCCTGGGCAGGGCCATGCTCCCTCCAGGGGCTCAGGAGACATGTAGGCCTTCCTTGGCCTGTGTCTACATCGCTCCATCCCTGCCTTGCCTTCCTCACACAGCCTTCCAGTCTCTCTATCTTCTCTTCTGTTCCTTATAAAGTCCCTTGTTGGATTTATTACTAGATGATCTCATCTCAGATCTCTCTTTTCAAATAAAGTCAGGTTCCAGCTCCTGGGACTAGGAGGTCAGAGCAAAGGACATAGCTTTTTCGGCACCACCCTTCAACCTACTACCCACCCCTCACCTTCACTCTCTCCCTCCCTCTGGGTCCTCACACTCAATCTAGAAACATATTTAAGGTGCCTGTAGAAAGGAAAATACATGGTATCTATCCTCTTACTCTTGCAAGCTGTACAATCTACCCCTTTGTTCCTTCACCAGCTAGCACAGGTCCCCAACCAGTAACCTGCCTCTGCTCCCTCCAGTTCTGACTCACCGATTAATTTTTTTCTTCGCTTACTTTTTTAAAGTGCTTTTTTATATATTTTAGGCGTAGAGAAAAGTGTGAAGCAGAGATGTTCAACATGTTTTTAATCTCGTGGCACATATAAACTAATTGCTAAAATTCTACAGCATCCCCAAAAATGTTCTATTTTTTGCCGGTTTGACAAAAAAAAAAAAAAAATAGGCATAATTTTGATTCATTCATACTGGATGGCTGTGGGGAGCCAGCACGGCCATGGCATATTCAGCCCCAGGGCACCTTATGTGCCATGCCAGCTCAGCCTGGCTCAGTGACCCTGAGTGAGAGTGTTGAAAGGCTTAGAAAAGACAGACAAGAGAATGAAAGCTGGGTCTCGGTGGAACACTGCCCCACTGATGGACAGCACCCGTGCCCACAGGCCATGTGTTTATTTTATAGCAGATGCCACGAGGCAAAATAAGGGCATGATCAAGATGTTTAAAATATTCTCGTGGGTTTCAATCCTACTCAGCTACATGCACCTGAACTCCATCGAGCCCACATCACTCAGGCATGTGGGGCCACATGTTCGGACCACAGCTTCAGGCTTACAACTGTTAGCTATAATTGTTCTGGGAAGGCTCTGCCATCCAAGCTGGGATTTGCACATGGCCACAACAGAACTGTGCCCTCTCATCAGTCCAAGGCTTGAACCTGTCCAAAACACTGTAACCGCGCCCCATAGATGGCTACAGTTGTGTTGGTGAAAAGGCGGTAACTGACTCAAACCCCCCCTTTTCAAACCAGCCCATAGGGATGCAGAGGAAATGATAACTGCATCCTGCCCCCTGTGCAACCAAACCCTGGCCCTTCCCTCAACCAATCAACAGGGGCCACACACATTACCCCACCCACTACTTCCAGACCCCCTATAAAACCTTTGTTCTCCTGAAACTCGCTCTCTCTCTGCTCTACCGCTGCGTCGGTGAGTGTGGGTGGGATTGAGCTCGAGCTAGCTCGAATAAAGACTCTTTGCTTTTGCATCAAACTTGGGTTCACTGGAGGTCTTTGGGGATCATGAAATCTGGGCATAACATTGGCTGTTGTCATTTTTTTATTTGACAGTCTAAGGGAAAAGAGGTCAGTGCCCTGACTAAATCATCAGGTAGTGTGTGTTTTAATAATTCTTGTGGCATACCAGTTGAAAATTGCTGATGTAGAAAACAAGATGACCTTCTAAATGTTAACATTTTTCTCTTTTTTGTGTGGCAAAATATGACATAAAGTTTGCCAGTTTGACCACTTGTAAATGTATAGTTCCATGCCATTACTTGCACCCACTTCCTCTTCAATGCTCTGTTGTTTGGCTTTGACCTTCACTACCATCCTGTAACGGTTCTCCCAAAGGTCACCAGCTCTCATCCTCCACTTTCTCAGCTCCTCTACCAAAGTGGAGGCTGTGACCACCACCACTACCACCCCCTTTTAAAAAAATGTTTTTATTGATTTCAGAGAGAGGAAGGAGAGAGAGAGAGAGAAACATCAATGATGAGAAAGAATCATCATTTGGCTGCCTCCTGCATGCCCCTTACTGGGGATGGAGCCTGCAACCTGGGCATGTTCCTTGACTGGGAATCAAACTGTGACCTCCTGGTTCATAAGTCAACCCTCAACCACTGAGCCACGCGGGCCCAGCTGCCAACACTCCCTTCTTAGAACTCTTCCCTCAGCTTCCCAGGCCCCTATTAGTTTCTAGTTAAACGATTTCTCTAATTCCTCCCCCTATTCCCTAAGTCAGGATCCTCCAAGGACCTGCCCACTTCCCTGGGTTTTGATTGCTCCATGGGAAACCTCCCATGTTCTCATTCAATGTTATGGCTTCAGCCACCGCCTCAGTGCAGACAACTCATTTAGGCTGAGGCCTGGCCTAACAGCTGAGCTAATAGTGCAAGCCTCTGAGTCCTAGGCACACATTCCCAGTTGCCCTCTGTTGTCCACCTACATGGCCCACGTGCACCTAAAACTCAGTCTATCCAATAGCGACACATGGTCTCTTCCCTTCAAGCTCATGTTTCCTCCGTATCTCCACATGGCCCCCTCCTCCCACTCACCCAGTGGGGAAATCTTAGCACCATTTTGCCTTCCACATCCATTCTGATCCTATAACTTTCTTCCCTACAGTGGCCCCATTCCCTGCCCCACCCAGGAGACGTCTTTTCCATTCTGACATTCCCCTGCCTCCTTTCTCCAGCCTGGAAGACTAGTGGACTGCTCAGGCTTCCCTGTGTCCACTTTCTCTATTTCCATTCCACATCACACATTGTTAACTCATTATTATCCTTAAAACACACTTCTAACCCACCTCATCAAAAACCTTTATTAGTGCCCTAGCTGGTTTGGCTCAGTGGATAGAGCATCAACCTGCAGACTGAAGGGTCCCAGGTTCAATTCCAGTGAAGGGCACATGGCCAGGTTGCAGATTTGTTCCCCAGTAGGGGGCGTGCTGGAGGCAGCCGAACAATAATTCTCTCTCATCACTGATATTTCTATCTCCCTCTCTCTTCCCCTCTGAAATCAATTAATTAAAAAAAACATAAAATGCATTAACAAAAATTCATTAGCTCCCACTACGTTGAGAATAAAGTCCACCCTCCTTAGCGAAGCCTTCACTGCCTGCCCTGAGCTGACACTGACGCTCTCCTGACCGCCACATACCCTCTGTGCTCCAGCCAAAAGGATGAACTGTCTGTCCTCTGGACACATCCCACGCTTCCTTCCTTACCTTTCCACATTCAAAATATGGGTTTCACAGTCTTCTAAAAGACCTCTTTTCTTTCTGGTAAACTATGAGTAACAAAATAAGAGATATGGACTGAAGAGAAGATTGCCAGATTCCACAAAGTGGAGTCACCCACTTCTTGTTTACTGTTCCAAACAGAAAACACACCTCAGATTGTTCTTATCTCACAGGGTTACACACTGTGCTTTGTCAGTGCATGGAATCCACCAGCTTGGCGTGGAACCATCACCTCTGGGGAATTCAGACTTTTGTTGGTGACTCACCTGCCAGGGGCAGCATCAACTTTCTGTAGCAGATAAAAGGATAACAAAGACCATCACCTCAAGCCTGAAGTCCTGTGAGTGGGAATTACAGAAGTGGAACGTGGCTAAGGACCTGATGGAGCCTTACAAGGAAACTTCAGCCTGGAGAAACAGAGGCACAGAGAGGACAGGATGTGTCGCACTCCACTGGGTGCTTACTTCTCGCGCGTTGCTCTTCCAAGCCTTTGGCCTCACCAGGAGATGGCATCAGAAGGCTCTTAAGAAGCCTACACACACCCCTCACCAATGCGGCCACACCAAAGGGAGACAGTTGTTTTGTGAAACCCAGGTGTGGCATCCTTTGATCCAGCAATTTCCAGCCAAGAAGAGGCACACCAGTGTGCTGCAGTTTTAAAACATGCCATACCTGACTCTTTAGTCAAGGGCACTGCCCTCTTTTCCCTTAGATTGTCAAATAAAAAAAATGGGAGCAGCCAACACAATAGCCATCCAGTGTGAATGAATCAAAATTATATCTTTTTTGTTGTTGTCGGGATTGGGAAAAAATAGAGCATTTTTTTTGCTGTGCCGCAGAATTTTAGCAATTATTTTATGTGTACTATATGACACAAAAAAAGTTGAAAATCACTGCTTTAAAGCATTTGAAAAGACCCACATAATATGTCTTTCTGTCTATACAATATCTGAAAATGGTGGATTCTTCTTTGGATTCATTCTCCATGTAGTGCTACTTCCGTCCCGGTGGCCATGGAGATGATCAAATGCAGTCTGAAGCGGCAGCTTCTAAAGGTGTAAAAGTACTTTGAGCACTAAAAGTCCCCTCAGAAATTCAACTGAACACATGTTTAGAGAATTTAATGTTTTCTTAGCAAAGAAAGATATTCTAGCATATATAACCTGGGCTTGCATTACTTGGCGGGAGCTACTGGTTGCAACACTTCAGGAAAGTGATTTAACCTTTCTTAGCCTCAGTTTCCTAATCTGTAAAATGGGATTATTGAATATCTTACAAAGTTGTCATAAGGACTTAAAAATAATAATCTGTAAAGAGCGTAGCTCGCGGTTTGAAAAGGTCTCATTAATAATTAAATTATTTTTAATCTTGGAAATTTAGGTGAAAGGAAAGATTGGGTTGTCCTTCCTTTAGAATCTTGTTTGGCCCTGGCTGGTTTAGCTCAGTGGATAGAGCGTCTGCCTTCGGACTTGAAGGGTCCCAAGTTCGGTTCCGGTCGGGAACGCAAGCCTGGGTTGCGGCCTTGATCCCCATTCAGGGGTGTGCAGGAGGCAGCTGGTCAATGATTGTCTCTCATCATTGATGTTTCTATCTCTCTCCCTCACTCTTCCTCTTTGAAATCAATAAAAATATACTTTAAAAAAAAAGAATCTTGTTTGTGTTAACGAGACATGTGAAGGATTTTTCTTCAAAGAAAAAAAAAACCCTGTAGTATTAGATAAGCTAATATATACCCTTCAGATTTGTGCTCACGTAATATTTTCATCTATTAATACTAGTGGCTGGTTGCACAATGATTCCAGCAATAGGCCTTCCTTCCCCTGGTTTTCCTCCAGCACCCGGGACCCAGGCCTTTGGTCTGGCCACAGCAGCGAGGCTTGGCTTCTCCGCTCTGGCTGCTCCCAGCCCCCCCCCCCCCCCCCCCCCCCCCCCCCCCCCACTCCTCCAGCGGAGCCCAGGGCAAACTGGAAGCCTGGGTTGCTCCTGGCTACCCAGGCCCACAGCCCCTCCTGAGCGGAGTACAGGGCCAGAGGGAAGCTTGGCTTCCTCTGTCTCCAGGAGCAACCCAAGCCTCCTGCTCACTCCAGCTCCCTGGCCACCGCCATCTTCAGTTGTCTTCAGTCTTCCCTCCGAGCCTGCATATGCAAATTAACTGCCATCTTTGTTGGTTAATTTGCATAGTCACTGATTGGCTAGTGGGTGTAGTGGAGTGATGGAGTGATGGTGAATTTGCATGTTTCTCTTTTATTAGTGTGGATTCTTTTCAGTCACTCCTTAGGTGTGACTCTGACACATTAAATTTAAAAGCAAAACCTTCACATAATACATTTTGTCCTATTTTCCCCTACTATGTACAGGGAGCACACCACTGTTTTCCTGAGGTAGATGTTTCCAGGATATCCCCACTGTACTGAGAACAGGGCTGGCTTTTCCTCCAAGCTCCTTCTCTCCCCACCTTCAGTGTATAGGTGACGTGAGGCTTCAGTCCCAAGTCCAGGGCTCCAAGTGGCCCGGACGTGGCCGATCAAAACATGTATTCTCCAGCCATGCTCACTTGTTCCAAAATGAGCATGTGACCTAAACCAATCCATGCTTCACCAGGGAATTGTGGGCTCACTAGAAAAGACACTCCGCCTGGCCGGTGTGGCTCAATGGGTGAGCACCCACCTATGCACTAAGAGGCCGTTGCTCGATTCTGGGTCAGGGCACAGGCTCAGTTTTCAGACTCAGTCTCTGGTGGGGGCCTGCAGGAGGCAGCTGATCAATAATCCTCATCATTGATGTTTCTCTCTCTCTCCCTCTCCCTTCCTCTCTGAAATCAATAAAAATATACTATAAAAAAAAAAAAAAAAGGAAAAAGAAAAGACACTCCCACTTCCTTGTGGTAGAGAAATCCCAGAGTATGTATGTACATGTGAGGCTGCTGCAGCACATTTTACTGCATGGCACCTGGTCAGGAAGCCAGCACAAAGGGAGGAAGGCCGAGCTATGGAGAGAATGTTCAAAAGAGAATGGGATTTGAGCACAGGAGGGGAAAGCTCATGGTTGAAATGGTAGAAAAGGCAAAAGATGAAGGAATGAAAGGGCACTAAGGGGAAAGAGAGAAGGGGAGCCTGCGTCGGGCGGAGGTGGTAAACAGGTAAACAGGAGGAGAAAAGGACGGGAACAGCTTCTCAGAGGTCCAGCCCCTCCTGTGCCTCCTCCTTCTTCCCAGGTCCTCCACAGAAACTCTGTTGCTAGTCTTTAAAAACATACAATCTCCCCGGTACAGATTACTTTTTGGAATTTATTCAAGGAAGCCGTAGACAATATACACAAAGATTTATGTGCAAGAGTTTTCATTATTTAAGAGAACAAAAGTTGTGACCAATATAAATGCCCCACAATATCTGTGCACAATATTAATCCATTTTGTGTTTGTGTATATAACATATATTCACTCAATCTGGGAGGAAAAGCACAAAAATGTTAACAATGGCTGTTTGGTGCGAGGTTATGGGAGTTTGAATTCAAAGAATCTGTAGAGCATGCATCCAAAAATAGTACTGAAATAGTACTTCAGTAAGCCAGGGCCCAGGTCCAAGCTCGCATTGCATAGGGTGGGAGAGGGGTAGAAGTGAGAATAGAATCAAGTTTAGAAATAATGTTTTAAATTTATTTATCCATTTGTTTACCTGTATGTTCCAATTTATTCTACTAAGAACATGTATAATTTGTGGAGTCAAAGGAAATAATCAGGTGTAACAGTTTCAAGTCAAGTGAAGCTCAGCTGCTGCCAGGGGCTTTTCTCAGGAGGGCCTGGAGGAGAGGGGTGCTCACCCCCACCCCATCCTCAGAGACACCACCTGTGGCCCTCCTAGGGGACCAACTTGGACAGCAGCTTCCACGGCCTAGTGATGACTCCAAAGTTGAGCTTGGGCCCAGGAACCACTCTCTTTGCTGAAAAGGGACACATGGCACAGACCTTTACTTAAAGCTAGACCACGTTACTCGTCCAGTTTTCCTTCCGGGAAGACAGGCCACTCACTAAAAAAACAGCTGTGGAGAAACGGCTCCAGCCCAAGGACCAGGTGTGCTGGGATCACCAAGAGCAGGGGGGGGGGGGGGGGGGGGGGGGGGGGGGGAGGGCAGGGGGGTGGCTGTGGAGTGATCTCCTGAGTCCCACCCTGGCCTCATTAGCACCTCACTCACTGCAGGAATCACAGCACTAAGACGAAAAGCATCTTCACAAAGGTAATTGTGCCCATGGGGCAAAGACTATTTTGGTTTTTGGTTTAGAAGACATAAACACTTTTTATTTTTCTCAAACTCTCTTCCCGAATGTATTATACCAAGTTTACCTTATCCAATGGGTAATAGTAGATCTCTTAATGCTGTCTTAGGAAGAGCCATAATTTTCCAGTTGTTTTGTAATTTTTAAGCCTCAGTGCAGTTTAAAACATTATTTCTAAACTTGATTCTATTCTCACTTCTACCCCTCTCCCACCCTATGCAATACGAGCTTGGACCTGGGCCCTGGCTTACTGAAGTACTATTTCAGTACTATTTTTGGATGCATGCTCTACAGATTCTTTGAATTCAAACTCCCTGAAGAGTCTGGAGAGCTGTCCTAGGGTGGGAATGGAACAAATTCAACTACTTGCTGAGTAACATGCACTTGAACCCAGGAAACTCATTGCCTGGCCTTAACAAATTGAGTGCATTCAGACTGCCCCACTGCAACCCTTCTTTCTGTCTTTCTTCTTTCTTCAAAACTCTTCTCTCTGCTCCTAATGATGTGCTGATAAATCAGCAAATCTTTTTCGTAATCAGATGTCCAACTAGAGAATTAACTTATATCCCAATCTTTATGAATGATTTCCTTATAATCTCCTCACTAGAGAGTATAGCTACCCACCTTTCCCATTCCCTCAGGAGAGGAAGGGACTCACTTCTCCTCTTACTATATTCCAGTGACCCTTAGATTGACTTCTTTCTCTCTCTCTCATTTCTAGTCTTGTTATGTAGAAAATAGTGGTTGGTGGTAACAGGGTCACATCTGTCTCCTCATGGGAATTCTTGGTTCTCTGACTCTTATGTGTGCTGGCACAGGTATTGAGACTGTCTCTGTTCTCACTCCTGGGTACTAGTAGCCAAGACCAGGCCAACAGAAAGAATCCTACTAAATAGCTTGTTACATGTTTAATGTAAACAAAGTTCTGCTTGCAGAGCTTTTCATTCCTCTGTGGAGAGCCAGAATTTTATTCATTCATTTCCCTCCTGCCTGAAGAACTTTCTTTAACATTTTTTATAGCACAAGTCTCTGAGGATCAATTCTTCCCATTTTTATGCATCTGAAAAAGTTTTTTACAGCAGTTTTCTGAAAGATACTTTTGCTGGGTATAGAATTTTAAGTTGACAATACTTTTTTCTTTCAATACTGAAATGATTATTGTTCCTCTGTCTTGTCACTTTGTTTCTGACAAGAATTCTGCTGTCATTCTTATCTTTGTTTTATATTAGAAATATTTTTCTCTGACTACTTTTAAGATTCCTTCTTTATGGCCAAGCTGGTGTGGCTCAGTGGTTGAGCATCAACTTATAAACCAGGAGGTCATGGTTTGATTCCCAGTCAAGGCACATGCCCAGGTTGCAGGCTCCATCCCCAATGTGGGGTGTGCAGGAGGCAGCCAATCAATGATTCTCTCTCATCATTGATGTTTCTATTTCTCCCTCTCCCTTCCTCTCTGAAATCAATTTATATCTATATTTAAAATTTTTCTCTTTATCACTGGTTTTGAGCAATTTAATTATGATGTGCCTTGGTATAATTTTTTCGTGTTTCTCTTGCTTGAATTTTACCCTGTTGAATGCTGGATATGCTTTTATTTTTTTAATATTTCTGAGTGTTGTTCTGGGACACAGTTAAGTTACTTGGAAATAGTTTCATCTTTTTAATACTTGCTTTAAAAAATAAAAAGGATCAGAGCAATATTTAGTCTAAGACTAAGTAGGCCCCATTACTGAGGCAAAACCCTTCTAAGTACTCTACTCAATGCCCCATGAATTATAAGGTTTTTGACTCTGGCTGGTGGAAGCAGGGACTACTGCCTGTCCTATGTGAGCACCAGGGAATGTCCCCTCCAATCCTTTTGGGTGTTTCCATGGCCTCATGTAGTTTCCTCACTTGCATGTGCTGATCAGTACTCAGCTGCAGACTCAAAGGGGACACTCTGCAGAACTCTGGATTTTTTTTCTCTGTGAAACTCTCTCCTCTACAGTTCTGTTCATTGGGGATCCCAGCTCCATCTTCTCTACTCAGGGATACTGCTGGGCTCCACTTGGATTCCTCTTCCCAGTGCTGTGGCCTGGACATTCTGTCTAGTCAGTAAGCTGGGGACAATCACAGGACTGGCCTCATACATTTCTACTCTCTCAGGAATCAGTATCATGCACTGCCTGTGATGCAATGTCTGAAAATCATTGATTTAAACATTTGGTCTGTTTTGTTTCGTTGTTTGATTTTTTTTTCCACTTGATTCAGATCTCTGGTTTTAGTGTGCATTTTCTATAATTCCTGGGATAATGAAAGTTAACTCTTAGATAGGCTTTAGAAATTAACTAAGTCCAAACCTCCCAATTGCCAACAAAGAAACTGAGGCAGGAGAAGTTACCAGGCTGAATTTGTGGCAGACCCTGAATGGGGGCAGGTCTCCTGACTTTAGATGGAAGTTGTTTGGGAAAAAATGAGCTCCCAGGAGAAAAGCAGGAACTTGGGGGGCTTTAAATCAAAGAGTAAGTAGAGTCAGTTGTTCTCAGTGTCTCATTGTCTTCCTCACTTGGGAAAATTTACCATGTGTTGTGCCTTCGATGAGGTTGACCTCTAACCTCAATTTCTGTATTGATATATAGAGGCTTCCATTCCCTCCATATGTCCTCTACCAAGTCAATCTCCTAGAATAATTGAAGGATAATATAGAATCTCAGAACTAGGAAGAGGCAGATAGCAGATCTGGGATCGACTTCACACTCCAAAAGCTTTGCAAGGGAGCCTGAAAATTACCTGAGCCAACTTATCATTTTATAGACAAGGAAATGGGGACCAGACAGGTCCCCTGGTGCACTGAGGGCTGAGACTGACTACACGCAGATGCCCATCTGTGAAAGACGATGTGCTTCAGTGTTAACCAGTCAGCTCCTAACGATGCTGTGTTTTTCTGTCAAGGAGGCACTCCCGGGGCGAGCCCACGAGACAGGCGTGAGGGCATCGGGACCCGCAGCAACCTGCACGACGAGCACCGATGCTGTGTTTTTAATATGTGTCCGGCTCACTGCATCTTTTCCCTGTAAGAACCACTCCAATTCCAGCTGGAATTCTGTATCAGAAACTTTTCCAAGTCTTGTTGTCTGTGTTTTCAGAGCACGGATAATAGTAGGTTTTGCTTATTCATTTGCACAGCAGGGTGAGAATTCCCAACAGAACCCTGGGGTTACTATGAGAGGAAGTGTTTGGGGAGGAGGACAAGTGTCAGAGAGAAAGCGGAGGAAGAAGGAAGGAAACAATGGAAGTCATAAGCCCATTTCTCAGGTCATTTTAAAAACCTCTCGTTTGGATCATGAGCAGATAAGTATCTATTTTTCTTTGTTTGAGAGCCTCGTGAAGGAACTGACCCTCCCCATTTACTTTAACACAATACTGGGCACACACTTCTCAGCACGTAAAACCCAGGTTCTGATGCACAGGGAACCTGTGCTCGGCCTTGTTGACGAGTCATCACAATGGGGCCTTTCATTGCAGGACCACACAGTTCCGGGCAACGTGACCTAAGAGCTGGCAAAGGCTCTGGAAAGCACAAAGGAACGGAACTTGTCTTTGTGCTGTGAGTGCAGTGTTAGTGTTTGGAGTTACTTGCAATTGCTCCTCGGTTCAGAGCCTGGGCAATGGTCTGAGCCTCTCAATTGCGCCGCTTTACCCCTTTCCGACACGTCTGCGGTTCCTTGGTGGCCGGTGGCCGAGCTGAGCCAGGCTCCCAGGGCAGAGGAGACAGCGGAGCCAGGACAGAGTCCACGTAGGGAAACAGAATGAAATCTTATGTCCACAAAACAGTCTGAAAACACACCCGTCTGTATACCAGTATACTGTGGTAACGAACCAGCTTCCTTTATGAACTTGGACACTTTCAGACAGAGCTGAGTTGGGCAGTCTGACAGTGGAGAATTTTCTAATGGCTAAAAGAGTGGGAAAATAAAACTGGGTCATCGGGAAGAGCCTCGCAGCAAAATGCACTTTGTATCCAGTGGAAGGAAAAACGATTTCAAACATTGTCTTTAAGGCGAATTTACTGGGTGTTACTCAACACCCCCCACACTGCCCTCCACAGACTTTTATCTCAACCCACAGGACAAGGCCTCAGCGCGGGCCGGTGGGAGGGAGCAGGAGACGCTGGGCTACAGTGGCATTTTGTCCCCTGATTAGTCTTCGCTTCTTCGTGAGGGCAGTCATGTGCCAACCCAGCCTACAGCAACCCCATCGCAGGGGGAGGTCCTGAGGTGCTTTCGAAAGCATCAACGATTCATCATGTTCAGCACAGTTTGGGGGCGAATTAAAAATGGTGCTCATCACACGGCCCCTATGGGACATCTACTCTGTGTGCTCTGGACACACTGTGATCCTCTGTTCCCCGTGTCACTGAGGCCCAGCCACCAAGAACATCTAGAAAGCCGTGAGCAATACTGATGACAAGACAAACGTTGTTTATGAAATGCTTGCTCAGCACCAGGCTCTCCACATGCAATATCTCATTTAATCCTGGACACAGTACCATAAGGAAGAGGTGGCAACTCCCTTATTTCACAGAGGAGGAAACAGACTTAGAGAGGTCAAGGAACTGACCCAAGATCACATACCTGGAGCCAGGATCTGAGCCCAGGCAAGGTGGACCCCCAGGCCACGCACTTTCCACCAGCCATTTCGGGTGGATAGGGACCAGGAGAAGAGGCAGAAGAGGTAGGCAGTGGCAAAAGAAAGGACAAGAGGCGTAGAGCGTGAGGTTGCACTGAAGATGAGGCTGGGATGACATCCCCTGTGAATTCCCCCAAAGCCAGGATGAATAATTCCCTTCCACCACAACAAACAGAGAGACTATAGTGGGGGGAGCGGGGAATAAACAAAAAATCACTGCTCCAAATGAGGAGAGAGGCGTGTTGATGGCAAAATATCAGTGAGACACTGTGGTTTATGCTCTTTGTCTGTTCTCTCTGTCTCCCCTGGCAACGGTTAAGCAACATGAACGTTAACGTGCAAAATGCGCTGACTCGACTTCCTCCAGGCAACCGCTCTGCTCACCAGAAAGGCAGCTGATTTCTGCTTTGATACGCAAGGCGAACACCCTCAGGGTCTGCCCAGGAAAGAAGGACAAAAAGCAGACAGAAAGATGTTTCCATTTCAAGGATAGATGAGAAGAGAGAGGACAAAACAGGCTGTACATTATCTGTTGAAATATTAAGCCACTAACAAAATCCTAACACGCACCAAGATGGACAGCAGAAGAAGTAAGTAAATGGCAAGGGGACGAGATCTGAGGCTGTTTTACCACCACATATTGCTTCTGCTGCAATGTTTCTTTCAGTGTCTGCAAATAGTAGTCTTTGAAATACATATGCATTACTTTTTGAGACGTGTGTCTATAGCCTGAGGGCTGAAAAACAAACAACTCTATTGCCATGAGCTCATACTGGAGTGTGTGTGAATTGTTTCCCCTCCTTATGTATAATGTTTCTAATTAGGATTATTATGGAGGATGAGCTTTGTGGGCTGGCGAATTGGCTCTTTGTGCTAATTGCAAACAGAGGGCTCTGTGCCGGCCTGTGCTGGCTGACCTGCTTTTTAGATACATCAGCAGACCGGGAGGGTGCCTCCCAGCCCCGCTCGTTGGTCTCCCGTGTCAGAGGAATCGCCTAGGCCCGAGGGGGTGCGCCCTCACCCCCTCACGGCACCTCTCCTTAAAAACAAGCTATCTTTCTAAGCTTTGTGAACAATGATCTGATTTCTAGTTTGCCCTTTTATTCCGATAATAGCTTTAATTAACAGACGTCCATGTTGAGGCCATTTACCTAAAAGGTGTAGGGTGGATAGTGAATGCTGGCTCCTCCCTCTGCATTGAGCATTTTATTTTTAAAATATTTTTATTGATTTCATACAGGAAGGGAGAGAGAGATAGAAACATCAGTGATGAGAGAGAATCATTCATCAGCTGCCTCCTGCACAGCCCCGCACTGGGGATCCAGCCCACAACCCAGGAATAGACTGGAATTGAACTATGACCTCCTGGTCCATAGGTCAACGCTCAACCACTGAGCCATGCTGGTCTGGCTACATCGGCATTTTAGAAATGGCTCCCTTGGCCGCTTGTGAAGTGAAAATGGTGTAGGACTCAACCTCGCTGAAACACTGAGGCCCTGGGAAAAGGAGAGAATGGAGGGTGTGAATCTCCCTGCCGTGGACTCTTCCCTGCTTTCACCTCAACATGCTTTTCTGTGTAGGTCAGAGATAATTAAGAAATCAATCCTCAACCACGTAAGTAGCTGATGTTGAGCAGGTAATTCTCGTCCACGGGTCAACCTCAGTTACCCTTTAAGAATGTCTCATTGACTCACAGAGCAGACAGACAGCTCTTCTGGGGGTGGGGAGACGGGTGGAGGGATTGAGCAAAAAAGAGAAAAAAAGAGAGAACTACCCATGGACATGGACAACCGTGTGGTGATGGTGGAGGTGGAGGGGGATGTGGAGGTGGACGAGGGCGTAGAGGAGATAGATGATGATGGGGGAAAAGAACTTCTCATTGATGCCAGTCCTTGTGCCCTTCCGGGGTCCGGCTGAGGTGGGCAAGGTATGGAAACACTGCATTGGCTTGACATAGAAGTCTTTGCATCTGGTCTCAGAAAACCACACAAAGGTCTATTATTGATCTAGCAAAGCATTTCCATTCTGGGACCTGCAAGCTCCATAGTATCTAAGAGGTGTCAGAATTTCAAGGAGGATGGGGTCTGGCTCTGAAAAACCTCCCAACCCTCCTCCCCTGCCCCCAGATTCTGATAAGCTAAGATAAGGTGATGGCTGATAAGCTAAGATAGGTTATGGTGGAGGTCTCTGGCAGGCTTCTTATGACCTCAAGCCAGTTGTATCACTGCCTTGTCCAGACCTGCAGAGTCAGACTAGTCCAGCCCACAAAGCAAAAGCCATGTTGAAAGAAGTCCAAGCTGGGGCCCCGAGAGCCTGACACTGCCAGAAAAAAGTCCTATCGTGGCTGCCCCAAGGCAAAGCCCGGACAGCATCAGATAGTATCTACCTATGAGACCATCAGCAGTTCCCTGGGGATAGGGAATTGAGTAGGATAGTAAGCTTCCGGAGCCAGCAGGACATAGGGTTGCAGGGTTTGAGAATAGTCTGGCTGCAAACCAGGGTGAGGGGGTGGCATGAACTGCTGTCAGAACCACAGCAGCACTTATGCCTATGGCTGGTGGTTTCTCGAAGCCCTTTTGGATGACCTATCCATGACCTAGTTCTCTACCTGGGCTGAAATGAGAAAAACAAGGATAGCACAGTGAGTTTTTCATTAGGCTAAATTTGTTCAATTTTAAAAACTGTCATCTGTTCAGGGACTATGTCCTTTCTACTTTTTTTTTTTTTTTTTTTTTGGTAGAAAAAAGTAGTTTTAAGAAAGATTGGAGCCCTAACTGGTTTGGCTCAGTGGATACAGCATCGGCCTGCGGACGGAAAGGTCCCCAGTTAGAAACTGGTCAAGGGCATGTACCTTGGTTGCAGGCATATCCTCAGTGAGGAATGTGCAGGAGGCAGCTGATAGATGTTTCTCTCTCATTGATGTTTCTAACTCTCTATCCCTCTCCCTTCCTCTCTGTAAAAATCAATAAAATATATATATATTTTAAAAAAGAAACAGATTGGATAATATAATAGAGAATATAATAGAGGATAGAAATAATATAATAGAGAATATAATAGAGTTGCTTTTTAATATTCCTATTTGTCAAAACAAAATATGGCAATTTTAGTTGATCCTCCATTTCACTTGCTTGTGAGTTTGTTTGTTTACATGTGCAGTAGATTAAATAAGTTCACAGATCCTTCGGCAGATCTCTCATTGAGGGCGAAACTAATTTGCCTCCTCTTGGATGTTGGCTGGCCTTACTGACTTATTTGGCCAATAAGATGTGGTGCTCATGACAGTCTAGATAGAATGTCTGAAAGTAAGTCATTGGAAGTCTTCCTCCCAGGCCTCTTGGGACTTTCCTCTTGGAACCCACTGCCATGCTGTAAGGAAGCCCAAGCAGCCACCAGGAGAAGCCCATGTACAGAGGAAGCAAGCTCCCTGGGCAACAGGATAGATGAACTCCTAACCAATAGCCAGCACCAAGTCGCCAGTTCTGGAGTGAGCCCTTTCGGAGGTAGAGCCTAGAGCCCCAGTTGAGCTGCCACAACGAACATTGTTAGAGTAGGCAGCTAGGTAGATATGAGCTGGGAGAGACAGCTGGGGCTTGGAGGAAGTCTGTGTGAGACATGACAAACTGGCTATAGACAATGGAGTTGGCCAGCCCCTATATGAGCAGGAAAGGTTCAGAACCCCTCCAGGATATGATCTAACTGGTGGCAAAACACCTAGATGAAGGAGCCTTATAGCTCAGAGATACATTGTTTTGAGGCATGTGGAAAGGGGTGACTTGCTCCTTGCCTTGGGGTGTCCCAGCATAGGGGTATAAATCCTCTAAATTCCCAAATATCGGGGCACTCTGTTCGGTCTCAGTCAGCTGAGGTGCCCACTCAGGTCCTACCTGAGTGTATTGCTTACCTACAAATAAATCCTTGCCTGCTTTTGCTGCCATTTGTTGTCTCTTGTTTGAATTCATTCCTAGAATGACGCAAACTGGCAGCACCAAGTACTGTCTCTGGCCAGAGACTCCCTTGACCACCGCTGACAACACTACGTGGAGCGAAGATGAGTCCCACCAAGCCCTGCCCAGACTGCAGATTTTTGAGGAAAATGAATTATTTTTGTTGCTTTAAACCACTAAGTTTGAGGGTAATTTGTTACACAGAAACCAGATAACCAGAACAGCTGTCTGTTTAAACAGTTTGTGAAATTCAGAAGTCAGAGATTTTATAATGAACAACATAAACTGATGAACAAAAGTAGATCCAGAGACAGAAGCATCAAACAGATCATCAAACCTCAGAGGGAAGGCAGGGGAGGGTGGGAGAGGCGGGGTAAGAGATCAACCAAAGGACGTGTATACATGCAGATAAGCATACCAATGGACACAGACACTAGGGGCGGGCCAGGGCATGTGCTGGGGAGAATGTTAATGAGGGAAAAAAGGAGATATATGTAATACTTTCACAATACAGAATTTAAAGTTTTTTTAAAAAGGTCAGAGATCTGCTGTATTACTCTGTTAGACAGAGTAATGCCCTCCCAACAATATTCATGTCGTAACCAGCAGAACCGGTGAGTGAGTTATGCTACCTGGCAAAAGACATCCCCGTGATTCAGGGAAGGTGGCTCCTCTGCCTGGCTGGGGGGCTGAGAAGCCCCTGGTTTCACTGAGGACTCCACTTGACCCCAGTTTCTATTAAGTTGACCATTGATTATATTTTCCCTTGTACATGATGAGTTTTTTCTCTCAGTGATTTCAAGATGTTATCTTGTCTTTGGCTTCCAATAGTTTGACTTTGATCTGTCTAGATGTAGATTTACTTTGAGTTATTTAACTCGGAGATTATTGAGCTTCTGGAGTCTGTAGATTAATGTTTTCATCAACTTCTCAGATATTATATCATTACATATTTTTCTGCCACTTTCTCTTCTAGTATGCTTGATATCCCACCTATCTCTGAAGCTCTGTTTATTTTTCTTTAATCTTTTTCCTCTCTGTTTTTCAGATTGAATAATCCCTAATGATCTGGATTCTTTCTTCTGTGACCTCCCCCCCTTCAGTAAATTTTAAAATTTCTGTTATTATATATTACAATTCAAATTTTTCATTAGGTTTTTTACATGTTTATTTCTTTGTTGAGATTCTGTATTTGCTGAGTCATTGTCATTATACTGTCCTTTCATTCTTAAGCATGGTTTCCTTTAGTTCTTTGAACATATTTATAATACCTTCTTTAAAATCTTTGTCTGACCTAATGAAGCAATATGAATAACAGTTTAATTTATTATTTTAAAAAATCTTTTGTCTGATAAATCTAATTTCTGGGCCTACTCAGAATCTGTTTCTATTGTTCGCTTTTATCCCCCTGAGTATGGGTCACACTTTTTTTTAGAGTATGATTTAGATTTTTTGTTTTTTTACATGTCTCATAATTTTTGTTGAAAGCTTGACATCTTAGATAATATACTGTAGCAACTCTGGACTCTGATTTCTTTACATGGGCAGTTACTGTTGGTTTTATCAACTTCCCTGGACTTAATCTGTAGAACTGTGTCTCCTGCAGTTTGTGGCCACTGATGTCTCTGCGCAGTTTCTTGTTTTTAATTCTTACGTTTAATTTTTAGGCTGTCTCCCTAAGTCTTGTCACTGTGTCTGCACAATTGAGCCAAGGTTATGCTCACACACCTTAAGTTTATAAGTTCTGTCCTCTATTGATGAGTCTGTGTGTAGGTTGAGGAATGCATTCAAAGCAGTCAGTTTTCAAGTCTGTCTGACTTTTACTTTCTTCCAGGCTGTCTCGGCCATCCCCTGTATATATTCCTGATCAATCGGGAATGTGTGGATGAGGTTGTATAGTTCTTCTATGGATCTCTCATTTCTAGGATTTCCCCCATTAAATTTCTGGCTGGTCAGCTGCTCACCCCAACCAGGACTGCAATCTCAGGCGAGCAGAGCTGTGAGGGTTTGTTTTTTTCAATTTCTATTGAGTTTGCCACTTTTACTGACAACACAGCTGGCTATGGGTTTTCATCTTCAAACCCAAATCAAATCCATTCCTCTCTGACAGTGAGGCTGCTGGTTTTCAAAGCTAGTATTGCCCTGGCAAAATTACCAGCTAAGTGTGCTGGGGCACAGGGAGGGAGCAGCTCCAGGTATGAAGGCCGCAGACTATCATCATTTTCATATACAATTTTAGCAGTTTTTTATGAATAGATGCTTCTGAACTTGTTGTTTACCTTTGATTAATTTCCAAAGCCCTGAAGTTGTTGTTTTCTGCGATTTCCCCCAGTTTTATATCTTATTTTTTGGAGTAAGAATTTGGCACTCACTCTTCAGTAGTGAGAAATCTCACCCAATATATGTTTTTACAATGCAGTCACACTGAACAACCTGATTTGGACACTGAAAAGTCTATTCTATATTTCCAGTCTGATTCATGCATTTGATAACTTGGCTTCCTTTGGTTAATTTTCTAAATTCCCAAAATGAACTTTTGGGATCATTACCTCCTTTGACCTAGAATCCCTTTAAAAACTTTTTAAAATCTTAAGTGATTATGTCATCAGAAGACTCCTAACTTTAAGCCCTAAGGGTGCTAGAAAGTAGTAAGAGTGACAGGGAGGAGCAATTAATATGTTATTTTCAGTATTTCAAAAACACCACATGGAAATTGTACAATTACAAGAGATAAGGCCAATCTAACCACAATATCCCATTTCTAAGTTTGGGGCTGGAATTATTTCAACTCAGAATAAGAATTCTGGTAATCTTATGCTGATCAGAGGTTTTTGTAGGTAACTATAAATAGCACTGGTTAACAAAAGTGGAAGAGTAAGCCAATTATTACCTAATAAAGCAGTTTATTTTAAACTTGGGTGTGGGTCCAAGGGAACAAAGTCACAATCAAAGGGACCTTTGGAGATAAAATAGATGGAAAACTCTTATGTGGCCCAGACTTCCCTGGTTCAGACAAGGGAACCCAAAGTTAGTCCAGTAAGACATATGGCAAGTTATAGCAGGACACAAACCTATATCTATCAGCAACTCATTTAACCTTTAGGCCTAGAAACATTACAGCACAAAGTACACAGCCACTGTCAATTAGGTTCTATGATTTAAATAATATAAACTATCAGAGGCCCAGTGCACAAAATTAGTGCACTGGTAGGGTCCCTAGCGGCTGCTGGCCGCTGGCCTGGTACACCCTCTCTTCCCCCAGCTGACCCTATCCCCTGGTTGAACTCCCGGACGAACTCCTGGTTCAGGAGACAATTTGCATACTATGCTTTTATTATATAGGATATACCAGTGCTACCTAACAGAACTTTCTGCAATGATGAAAATGTTCATGTCAATACTGTCCAAAATGGTAGCCACAGGTCACATGTAGCTGTGGAGGGCTTGAAATGTGGCCAGTGAAACTGAGGAATTCAATTGAATTTTAATTTCATTTCATTATAGTGGCTAATGTTTGGGAGAAGGAAGATAGAGACATTTGTGTCATTCATAAAATTAAATTTCTTCTCTAAGCTACCAGAGTATATGGCAGTTATTTTCAAACTGTAAATCATAGAATCCCTCTTTTAAAAAAAGAGAAAATATTTTTTCCAAACTAATTTAAAATGTAAACTAGCTAACAAAGCGGTGGTGCTGGAGCCCAGCTACTCTCTCCTCTACTTTCCATCCTTATTAACTCTTACTTGTCCGGACCCACCTGGGCTCTTGGGCACCTCCTCAGAATCCCTAATACTGCACTGAGCATGGTATGAAGATCACCACCAACAAAAAAAATGCAGGAGAATAGAGAAGCAGGATGTAATTCCCCTAACAAATATTTACTGGGAAGCAGCTGGGAACCAAGCACTGGTCTAGACATTATAGGAGTTACACAGGAAATATAACCTTTGGAGAGATAGGAAAAGACAATAACGTCTATCATTAACATCTTTTTTTGTTGTTGTTTAATCTTTACCTGAGGATATTTTCCCATTGGTTTTTAGAAAGAGTGGAAGAGAAAGGGGAAGACAGAGAGAAATATCGATGTGAGGGAAACATATCAATTGGTTGCCTCCTGCATGAGCCCCGACCAGGGCCTGGGCCAGAGAGAAGCCTGCAGCTGAGGTACGTGCCCTTAACCGGAATCAAACCCAGGACCCTTCCGTCTGCAGGTTGACGCTAAGACAAACTGACTAAGGGTATCGTTAACATCTTAACCCAATGCTGCCCCTACCTTATCCCGTTTTGTCTTCATATTTGCCCTATGAAGCATTATTATCTTCACTGCACAGTTGGTATTCTAGGCTCTGAGAGAGAAATAGCACACACACAATTGGTAAGAAGGAGCTGGGCCCAGATCTGCCTTCCCCAAAGCTGCTTTGGGTCCCACCCGGGCTCACCATCCAGGTGAGGAAGTTGTTAGGCCTTTGAAGGCTCAAGTGAGCTCCTTTGAGAAGTGGAAATGTGAGAAATGATATTACTCTATGAGGGTTAAACTGTCTATGGATCAAAGAGGAGCTGCCTACAAGTAGCTCCCAGGCTCAGGAGCTTCTACTGTCTCCGGATGGAATATATTCAATGTGTAAACAGAGTGGTCAGATGGGCAGGAGGTGGGTCAGCCAAGGAAGACCAGGCAAGGAGAGGCCAAGGCTGTAAAAGACGAGGCAGACAGGAGCACTGTCATGGGCCTGGCACTTGGCTGAGGAATTGAGTATTTCTAACCCAGGGCATCTGGCTGCAAGATGAACATATCAATGTGACATTGTGATATAATATGAAATACCTATTTGGTCTTCCTTCCCAGTTCCTGCCATGAGCTTCTAAAATGTTTGTAATTTCCTGAATGATAGGGATTATAGGAGCATCTTCTTTTTTTTTCTTTTTTTAAATTTTGTTTTATTACTTTAAGTATTACAAAGAGGGTTAAATAAGTCTCCATTTTTCCCCTTGACCTTCCCCCGTCCTCCCCTACCCCCCAGTGTCTTGTGTCCATTGATTATGCTTATATGCATGCATATAAGTCCTTGAGTTGATCTATTAACTCTCCCCCAACGCTCCCAACACTTCCAGCTATACTTTGGCAGTCAATTCAATGTTGTTCTGCCTCTGTATCTGTTTATGTTCATCAATTTATAATGGTTTTTATTATCCATAAATAAGTGAGGTCATGTGGTATTTTTCTTTCATTGACTGGCTTATTTCACTTAGCATAATGCTCTCCAGCTCCATCCATGCTGCTGCAAATGGTGGGAATCCCTTCTTTTTTACAGCAGCATAGTATTCCATTGTGTAGATGTACCACAGCTTTCTAATCCATTCATCTGCTGATGGGCACTTAGGCTGTATAAGAGTATCTTCTGTTGTACACTCGGTCTCAGTGTCCAGTTCCTGACACAGGAGTTCCTAAGGCCTTTGAAACCTCTGAAATGTAAGAGTGTCCCCGAAATGGCTTCATAATGGGGACAGAGTTCCAAAAGACCAAAGCATGATCTCAGCCTCATTCCCCAACCTCCAGGACGTGGAGAAGGGCTAGAAGTTGAGGTAATCACCAATGGCCAATGATTTGATCCATCGTGTCTACATGATGGAACCTCCATAAAGCTCTGCATGACAGGGTTTGGAGAGCATCCACGATGGGGAACACAACAAGGCACTGGAAGGGTGATGTGCTCAGGAAAGGCACGGACGCTCTGTGGCCCCAATTTCCCATCATACCTGCCCAAGCATCTTTTCCATTTGACTGCTCCTGAGTTGTGTCCTTTATAACAAACCAGAAAGAGTAAGTCAACTATTTTCTTAAGTTCTATGAGCTTTTTCAACAAATTATCAAACTTGAGGAGGGGATCATGGGAATCCCTAATGAATAGCTAGTCACTAAGAGGCCTAGACATTCGATTGGCTCTGAAGTGGAGGCCATCTTATAGGACTGAGCCCTTAAACTGGGTCTAACTCCAGGTAGTTAGTGTGAAAATTGAATTAAATTGTAGGACTCCCAGTTGGTGTCTACAGAGAATTGGATAATTGTTTGTGTGAAAAATTCACACATTTGGTATCAGAAGTGTTTTGAATAGCAATGGGTCATAGTAACCGGCCTCCCAAGCTGTGAGCCAGAGAATCTTCTGATCTTCCATCTCCCCAAGCTCTGTCTGTGTCCAGGCTCCCCATGCCCTTTCTCATGAGCAGCCTGCAAGACGATATCATGCCAGCTGGTGGGACTTTTCTTCCTTGGTGATGCCTGTCAGTGCAATTCTTCCAGAAGGCCCTAACTGCTGATCCAGGATTCCAGCTATGGTTCCTACTACTTTTTTACCCTAGAGCCCTCTATTCTTAGCTGTTCCAACCTCAGAGAAGAATAGGAGCTGATGAGCAAGTCCACCACCTGAGAGATTTCTGTCTTTGGACAGGGCTTTCTCATGGTGAGTTTCAAAAGAAGCTGCTTACAATGGCTTCCCATGAACTTTTTAAAAATTTTATTGATGAGAGAGAGAGAGAGAGAGAGAGAGAGAGAGAGAGAGAGAGAGAGAGAGAGATTTGTTGTTGCACGTATTAATGCATTTTTTGGTTGCTTCTTGTATGTGCCCTGACCAGAGGTCGAACCTGCAACTTTGGCATATCAGGATGATCAACTGAGCAACCTGGCCAGGGCCTCCCATGAACTTTTGACCTCAGGAAGCAAATGCGTTAATTGAACACTGAGATGTGAGATTCAGGTTTGAGTGACCAGCGGAGCTCAGTGACTCTGCATGGGCCCAGAAGTTAGATTTAGCAAAGACTTCACAGCAGCTATTATAAATACGTTGAAAGAATCACTGGAAACTATGATACCAATGACTCAATAGAGAGGTAGAAACTATAAAAAAAAGAACCAACTGGGACATTCATTTCTGGCATAATGGGGTGAGGAAGTCAACACATCCTCTCCCAGAAACTATAAACCTGGAGAAAACAGTCAAAACATATATCATTTACTTCTTAAAACGGAGGAACCCTTTGTTTAGAAGTATAGGTGAGAAGTCACCTAGTAAATGGAAAAAGTTGAAACACCTGAAGATGAAGCAGATTCCATCCCCCCACTTGACTTGCTGACTCCTTTGATTGGTCTGCAGAACCCCTTGAGAACCACAGCAATGAACCAATACCTGGTGTTTGGAGGTTTACCTCAGGCTTCCGGGGCCTTTAAAGCCCTAGGATCAGGTTATCTAGTAATAATCCCACTCCCAGCTGGCCTGGCTTTAGCTCAGTGGATCTTCCTAGAGCCAACACTCCCCACCCACCAGACCTTTTTCATGATAATTAAAAGCGAGAGAGAGAGAGAGAGAGAGAGAGAGAGAGAGAGAGAGAGAGAGAGAGAATATTACAAAAACATTTATAAAAAGAGGATGTTGTGTCTCACAGAGTTGACAACCACCAACGTAGACAATATTCTTATCACTTCCATCTTCTCTTTATTACTTTCATTCAATGGGGGCGGGGCGGGGGGGTGGAGCTTGATAAAACACTCACCAATAAGAGGAAATACGGGTAAGTACAATTAAATGCCAAAGTCAATGGTGTAGACAGGCGCCTAGGAAGAATGTTTTTAAAAGGATGCTTAGTGGAGGCTGGAATAATGAGGGAGGTTTCATGGAAATGGGACTTTAAGCAGGACTTTCATGGGGGAGTTGGACTTGCAGGACCGAGGCGGGACCCTCTCCCAGAGCTTTACACAGAGGGCGGACTCTTTGAATTTTCTGAATGCAAAGAGGAGCGCAGCCTTAGTCCAGACATCATGCAGCCACACCGGCAACCGCGGAGAGACACGGTGCCATTGCGCATGTTTCGCTTTCTAAGGGGCTTCGTGGGATTCCAAGGATTTCATTGGTACAGCACTTTGATGATTCACGTTTATCATCATAGCCTATCACTGCTGCTGAGGAATAAATGTTTAATTTTCTAACCTAGAGACACTAACATGATGATATGAGAGTCATTCGTTTAAATATAAAGATTGCAGATCCTGGTAATAATGATAAGAGACGCTCAGCTTGTGATAAGCTTTTTAACAATTGACATTTCCAAACACAGTGATTTGAATGTTTTGTCCTTGAGCCAATCATATTAAGGTTCTGACTAGTTAGTCCCCCATATCTGGATGACTTTGACCGCAAATATTAAAAAAAAAAAGAAACCAAAATGAAGTTGATTTTTTAAAAAAATATATTATGATTTTTCACAGAGAGGAAGGGAGAGGGATAGAGAGCTAGAAACATCGATTAGAAAGAAACACCCGTCAGCTGCCTCCTGCACACCCCCCACTGGGAATGTGCCCACAACCAAGGTACATGCCCTTGACCGGAATCGAACCCACGACCCCTCAATCCCCAGGCCGACGCTCCATCCACTGGGCCAAACCGGTCAGGGCTGAAGTTGATTTTTAAAATAAGGACATTTACAATGTTCCAGAAGAGAGTTGCAGAGATAGGCCAGTTCCAAGGCTCATAAAATCAGTGATTCACTGCAATTCCCAAGGATGCCAACTCTTTCCACCTTTCTTAGTGACCCTAGAGTTTCAGTGTGGCCTCAGAGGCTGGCTCCATTCGTGGTCCTGAGCTGGCTGCCACAGTTGCCAGCTTATATACAGAAGTCCAGGCAGTGTTAGTGTGTTGGTTATCTTTTCAAGCTTCAAACAAATCCTCCTAGAAACACTCCCAGAAGGTTTTCCCGCACATTTCATTGGCCAGAATTGCAGGACATGCTCATACTTGAACCAACAGCTTGGCAAAGGGAATGAGACCAGTCTGTTGGGTTTGATGTCATCCATATTCAATGTGGAGCTGAGGAGGGGCCCATCCTACATGGAAGGAGGCGGCTGCTCTGGACAGAGGGAACAAATCAGGCCTCTGAAGACAATGACACCGAAGGAGCAGGGAAAGCCTGTGGAGGAGGTGACAGCAGTGTCTGCCACAGCCAGGGACTTCCATGTCGTTTCTGCAGAGCATTGTTCCGAAGAAGTGCAGGAAAAGGAAATTCTTTGATCAAATGAACTTGAAAAATGGGCCATAATCACCTTCCTAGAAATTCACAATGTCATCAGCATATTAAACGCTCTGAGAAAGCTTGTACTTTGCCTTTAATCCAGATTTTTCCAGATGTATTTTACGACATAAACTTTTGTCTGTGAAAATCTACGAACAACCCAACAGAAGTAGCGTTTCATGAGACATCTGTTTGTGGGAACTGGGCTGGATATTGGCTATTCGTACAGCGTCTGTAGCAGTAGTTCAAGTTAGATTTAGGTGTTAATAGGTTTTATGTGCTGGTGCATTTATAAAAAGAACTTTAGACAGTTTTATTTTGGCAAGTTTTGCTACTTTTTAAAAAAGAGCATAAAAATGTTCCAGAATTCATTTGTTCCCTTCTCCAAATCAGAAAGGGTGTGGTGGCTGTGGTGGGCTGGAGATGGACTTGTTTGCTGAAACTGGATCTGGGGAAAAGATCTAGATCCTAGATCCATTATTTTCATTACTTAGCTTCTGGAGCAAACAAAAGTTAATTCTGTTGGCCAGAGTGAGTTCCAGATAAGACATCCAGCCTTTCTGTTATTTTGTTTTTCCGCAGAACTGGGAGACAAGAACAACCCAAGTCACATGGTACTTCAACCACCCCAAGGGCAGCATGGTGGTTAATAGTCCCCTACAGTGAGGGTGTAGGGGCTCAGAGCTAGTTTACCGAGATGTGCCTCTGTGCTATGCAGAGTGTTTTGAGCTAAAGGCAATTTTAGCTTCAAGATCAAGAGAAACTTCTGCCCCTCCCTTTAATTACCTGGAAGAATTTGAATTGGGGTTCTTGTCAATATTAAGAGATTATCGGTAATAACCTCTTCAACTCCCCTCTATGGCAGGGCAAACCATTTACCAAACATCTGCTGTTCTTATCATCCCGCGTGGACCCTGTGAAGCCTCCGAGGTACATTGCCTCCTGCCTGGCTCAGAAGGTCTTGTATTCCCCCATCCCCCTTCGGTCTCTGGACCTCTCCTGCATGTGGGGCCTCTGACGCTCTGGGGTTCTATGTATTAAATTTGGGTGTTTTCTCTTGCTAACCTGTCTCATGTCTATTTGGTTGTTAGGCCAGCCCGAAGAACCTTGGGGGTAGAGGGAAATTTGTTCCTCCCTCGTAGGTTATGTGGCCTCACTTACATCACTAACCACTTAGGAGAGTTTCAACTTAGGAAGTCGTTTCATATGCCCAACCTGAATCTCCTGTAGCTCACTTAGCACATATATTGAATGTTCATTCCATGAGTAAGATGACCACACGTTCCTCGCTTTAACAAGTGCTCTATCTCGTTGGTGTCCGTACAAGTCCAAATGTTAAAGGGACAGTAGAATAGCTCAAGGATGTAGGGCAACTCCACAAGAAGAGTCACCAAACAGTGTTGAGTCTACATGAGACACACCCTGAATTTCTGCTTAACAACTTGGTTTCCTGTGTCCAGTCCTCGCTGGAAATAACACGCTCTTAACAATTGTACAAGAACTTTGCACATCATTCAGTTGGCAGGAGCCCCACTTAAACGATAGTTTTCTTTTGGATTAATTTCATATGAACATTCCCATGAATTGCAAAACAGTAATTATATATGAAAACTCTATATGCACATATATTACAATCAATGCTAAGCTCCTTGTTCGTGCCAAAGAGCTTTCCATATACATAGTGTGGGTGGAGAAGCAAATATAAATCTATTCCTTGCTTATGCAGAAAAAATGCATAGCATTTTTTAAGCCATTGGAAACTGGTTGTTTTTTTTGGGGGGGGGCAGATTTTTAGATATATGGTAGCGTGATAATGTTCATGACTTAAAAGCTTCGTAGAATATGTTTCCACAGATACGTGAGGGGTAATAAGCCCTTTGGGTTTTGTGGACCCACCTCTTCTGTTCTCTCCCGTTTTCACTGGGACCTTCTCTTTCCTTTGGGCTTGCAGCCCATGCCTTGCTCAATTTAAATGATGCTTCCAGCACTTTCTCCCAAGTGCAGGACTTTCTGGAAGGGAATTTTGTTTTATTGGTTGAAGTTTGGGCCCAGACTGCTCCAACTCCATCAGGCCTTTCCACCGTGGCACCGTCCCCAGCAGACTCACCCCCAGAGGGCTGCTCTGATCCGTGGGACCCCTCATGCTGTCCACTCACCCAGAGGATCTCCTTTCTCTCTTCCCTCGGCTCCTGTTAATGAGCCAGACCTTCCAAACCTGGCAGATAAGGGCTAAAAGGCAAAGTTCGGCAGCTGCTTTTGTTCTGGCAATCTTTCGCATATGAATGGTACAAAAGTATTTCGTAGCTGAGGAGTTTTGCAAATCTCTGGACCATGACTTTATGAGATCTGATCACTCTGAGTTGGAAGCACAGATGGTAATTTATGAGAGCCACAGTGGGGAAAGGGAGGAATTATGTTCTCTTTGGTTCCAAACTAGGTAGGTGGCTTTTACTCCATGTTGCAATTGCATGCCCGAAAGTGGTAGTTGCTCTTGTTGGTATAACTACAGCTATAAATGGTGTGGAAACACAATTTAATAACTTCTTGTTAAGATAGAACAAGAAAGAGGTGATACGTGGTGCCACCAAAAGGAGTCCCCCTTTTTTTCTTATAGCATTTCATTAAAGAAGTCGAACCCTGGTGCCTGTTACATAGCCCTCTGCCTGTAAGAGTGCTCCCTGGCCCTGACCGGTTTGGCTCAGTGGATAGAGCGTGAGCCTGCGGACCTAAGGGTCCCAGGTTCAATTCCGGTCAAGGGCATGTACCTTGGTTGGGGGCACATCCCCAGTGTGGGGTGTGCAGGAGGCAGCTGATTGATGTTTCTCTCTCATCAATGTTTCTAACTCTCTATCCCTCTTCCTTCCTCAATAAAATATATTAAAAAAAAAAAAAAAGAGTGCTCCCTGGCTTGAAGGGCGGTGGCCTTCAAATGGCTCGCCTAGTAGTTTGCACAGATGTAGATGTCATCTTCTGTCAACAGAAAGATCAGCCCTAGCCAGCTTACTTAGTGAATAGAGCATCAGCCTGTTTGATTCTGGTCAAGGGCATGTACCTCGGTTGCTGGCTCAATTCCCAGCCCTAGTCGGGGCATGTGCAGGAGGCAACCATTTGATGTGTCTCTCTCACATCCATGTTTTTCTCTGTGTGTGTGTCTCTCCCCCCTTCCCTTCCACTCTCTCTAAAAATCAATGGAAAAATATCCTTGGCTGAGGATTAACAACAAAGAAAGAGAGAAAGAGACATCATCAAATGAAGGAGCTAAACCTCTTGTTAATACTAGAAGCACACATTCAACCACATTGAAATTGCAGAGGAAAGAGAAAACCCAGTAGAATCTACATTTATTGAGAGTATTTTATGGGCCAGGCACTCTGCTAAGACACACCACATATTATCTCATTTAATCCTTAAACTCTAAAAGGTAGATGCTGCCCTAACCAGTTTGGCTCAGTGGATAGAGCATTGGCCTGCAGACTGAAAGGTCCCAGGTTCAATTCCGGTCAAGGGCATGTACCTTGGTTGCTGGTACATCCCCAGTGGGAGGTGTGTAGGAAGCAGCTGACAGATGTTTCTCTCTCATTGATGTTTCTAACTCTCTATCCCTCTCCCTTCCTCTCTGTAAAAAATCAATAAAATATATATATTTTTAAAAAATAAAAATAAATAAAAGGTAGATGCTATTTTTGACATTTTATAGATATTAAAAGATCAGATGCCCAGCTGGCATGGGTCAGTAGTTGAGCTTCGACCTTTTAACCAGGAGGTCATGGTTCAACTCCTGAAGTCAGTGCACATGCCCAGGTTGCGGGCTCAATCCCCAGCAGGGGATGTGCAGGAAGTAGCAATCAATGATTTTTCTCTCATCATTGATGTTTCTATATCTCTGTCCCTCTTCCTTCCTCTCTGAAATCAACTAAAAAAAAAAAAAGATCAGAGAGGTTAAATAACTTACCCTAGGCCGGACAGCTCAGAGATAGAAGAGCTGCGTTTCAGGGCTAAGTTTGTCTCCAAAACCTATGTTCTTTCTGTCATGCCATGTTGACATGGCTGATGTGAATTTTACAGCTCGGTAATTATTGGGACTATAAGTGGGAATTAGCGCTGTGAAATTTAACCAGCTCAAATTTTAGGGTCTTTTCTGCAATGTGGTGAAAATGCAATGGGAAACATCACAAAATTAACTCATGGGGACATTTGGTCAATCAAGGTTTTTCAGCTCTTGGATATGAAAAAGGTATACCCTCTTAAAAAAATGTTGAGATTGGGGACTTGGTTCCCCTAAGCACTTTTGTTTTTTATTAAAACACATTTTTATTTATTTTAGAGAGAGAAAAAGGGAGAGGGAAAGAATCATCAATGAGAGAGAATCCAATGATCTGCCGCCTCCCACACTCCCCTCCTGGGGCTCGAGCCCACAACCCAGGCACATGCCCGGACCGTGAATCAAACGGCAGCCTCTCTGTTCAAGGGGTGATGCCCAACCAACTGAGCCACATCAGCCCACGGTGTAACTACAAATCTGTTCCCATACCTCATCCTCAGTGGTGTTCGGAAGCTGGCACAGAGGCCCAAGCAAAGCATACAACTTGCAAAAGGATTATCATTGACAAAAGCTGAAAAAGTCTTTGTACTTCATGCTCAAAAACAAATTTTGTCTTATTTATATAAGATAACCCATTTGATTCTCCCTGCTCTCAAAGAATGAGGTTAATTTAGCACTCAAGCACGTGGTGGCCTCGCAAAGTCAGAAGCACTGGGATTGACAACCTCCGAAAAGGAAGGTAAGTGGAGCCAGAGGCCGTGCAGAACAGAGGGGCCCCCCCCACACACAGAGCAGCAGGGGGGATAGGGCTTGACTCTCGCTGCAAGGAGGACTGCAATGCTTTTGTTAGAAAGTATTACTTTTATTTTCCTTTTCATATTTTAGCATTTTCTCTTCCTTGAAATGAGACACAAAATTTTCTTCATAGTTTTATCAGTAGATGTGTTTGTTGTTTTTATTCCCACAGGAGAATATGTTTATTGATCTTAGAAAGAGAGCAAGAGAGAGAAACATCCATGCGAGAGAGAAACATGGATCAGTTGCCTCCTGCACGTGCCTTGACAGGAGATGGGACCCACAACCGGGGTATGTGTCCGTACCTGTTGGTGTGTCGGACTGTGCTCCAACCAACTGAGCCTTAACAGGGCTTCATTAGGATGTTTTTTAAAGAGACAAGACATTACCCTTTGCCTGTCAGACTGGTACATAATGTAAAGATTACTCAAATTGAGTTTCGGTAAGGCCAAGAGAGATGGGAACTTGCACATTCTATTAGTAAAAGTCAATTAAGATAGCCTTTGAAAGGTAACTTGGGAGTATTGTGAGAAGAGTGTGGGGAAAGTCAGTGGTTCTCAAACTTTAGCATCAGAATCACCTGGAGGCTCAATAAAACTAACATTTCTGGCCCTAACCGGTTTGGCTCAGTGGATAGAGCATCAGCCTGTGGACTGAAGGGTCCCAGGTTTGATTCTGGTCAAGGGCATGTAACTTGGTTGCGGGCACATCCCCAGTAGGAGGTGTGCAGGAGGCAGCTGATCAATGTTTCTCTCTCATCGGTGTTTCTAACTCTCTATCCTTCTCCTTTCTTCACTGTAAAAAATCAATAAAATATATATTAAAAAAAAAAAACACATTTCTGGACCCCACCCGCAGAGTTTCTGATTCAGTGGTTTGGGGTGGAGTCTGAGATTTTGCATTTCTGGCAAGTTCCCAGATTATTCTGATGCTGCTGGTCTAGAGAGTACACTTTGAAAAGCACTAGAATAACTGCTTACCAGGTATAAGCTTGGTTCTGATGGTTATCAGCTGTGTGACTTATACAAGCTGCTTATCCACTCTGTCTGGGGTTTATTCATTTATTAAAAATGGGGACAATAATAGTGTCTACTTCTTACAGCTGTTGTGAGAATTAAAAGAGTTAATATATGTAAAGTGCATATAGGAAGTGCTTGGTGAAAGTTAACACAATAAATGTTATCATAACTTAAAATGCTCATTATTTTTGACAGTTCCATGTCTCATTATATATTTTAAGAAAGATATTTACATTATAACTTAAATGAAACAAATTCGTTAAAAAATACAACTTAACCAAACTGACTCCAGAAGAAATAGAAAATCTCCATAGCTCTATATCCTGTAATCAAATTCATAATTCAATTCAGATATTTCTCATAAAGAAAACTCCAAGCCCAGAAGGCCTCATTGGTGTCTTCTACCACATATTTAAGGAAGAAATAATACAGTAGATCCTCACTTAACATCATCCATAGGTTCTTGGAAATTGCAACTTTAAGCAAAACGACTTATAACCAAAATCAATTTATCGTAGGCTAACTGATATAAAAAGGAGTTAAGTTCCTGCTGCATATTTCTGGTCATAAAAATATCTCCAAACTTCTAAAGACCCAAAACACTTGTACTAGTAAACACTGAAACTAATGTGAACTTTACATACATTTAAGAACAATTAATAAAAACAAGTAAGATAATAATTTTCCAGCCCTCTTATTCCATTCAGGGTTGTGGGTGGCGGAGGCCTATCCTGGCAGCTCAGGGTGCTAGGTGGAAACCCATCCTGGAGAGGACACTCTTCCATCACAGGGTACATGCACACACCCCATGCCAACTCAGACTGAAACAATGTAGACACACCAGTTCACCTGACATGCACGTCTTTGGCATGTGGGAGAAAATGGGAGGACCAAGAGAACACTAGTGCAGACATAGGGACAACTCCACACAGACACTGCCCTTGACTGGGTACAGACTTTTTCTCCTTGTCAACATTATAACAAAATGACATTGAATGAAACAACATTATTCAAGCTTATGCTGTGCAAATATTGTGCAAAATCAGATAACAGAGGAAGAGAGAACATTCCCAAAGTCATTTTATGAGTCCTGCATAACCTTGATACCAAACTTGACAAGGACATCACAAGAAACTTAAAGAACAATAAATATACTTTGAAAATATAGATACAAAAGTCCTTAACAAAATACCAGCAAATGAAACGAAGCAAATCAGAAAAATAATAATTAATCTGTCATGATCAGAATCTATATTAGTTTTCTATGGTTACTATAACAAATTATACCACAAACTTGGTGGCTTACAATAACAGAATTTATTCTCAGTACATGTATTATTTGCAGAGTATAAAATGGTACATCCTATATAATAAAACCCTAATATGCAAATCAACCAAATCGCAGAACAACCGGTCGCTATGATGTACATTGACCACCAGGGCAGATGCTCAAAGCAGGAGCTGCCCCATGGTGGTCAGTGTACTCGCACAGGGGGAGTGCTGCTCAGCCAGAAGCCGGGCTCATGGCTGGCGAGTGCAGCAGCAGTGACGGGAGTCTCTCCCACCTCTGTAGCAGGCAGACATCCCCCAAGGAGTCCTGGACTGTGAGAGGGTGCAGGCCGGGCTGAGGGACTGCCCCTCCCCCCAAGTGCACGAATGTCATGCACCGGGCCTCTAGTATATTATAAAACTCTTTGGAAATTTATTTTAAAGATACATACTCCTCCTTTGACCTACCAATTCCACTTCCAAATAAGCCCAAGAAAATTAAAACATGACCACAACAAAACTTATACAAAAATATTTAGAGAAGCTTTCTTTATAATAATACCAAACAGGAAACCCAAATGCCCATCAACAGACAAATGACTAATCAAATTGTGTTATATTTATACAGTGGAATATTATTCTGCAACAAAAAGAAACAAATTACCGATATACCCAACATGGATGACTCTTAAAAACATTATGTTGCATTAAAGAATCCAGACTCGAAAGAGTACAAACTGTATGATTCCATTTACATAAAATTCTAAAAAGACAAAGTTAATATATGGTGATAGAAATCAGAACAATGACCCTAACCAGTTTGGCTCAGTGGATAGAGCGTCGGCCCGTGGACTCAAGGGTCCCAGGTTCGATTCCAGTCAAGGGCATGTACCTTGGTTGCGGGCACATCCCCGGTGGGGAGATGTGCAGGAGGCGGCTGATTGGTGTTTCTCTCTCATCGATATTTCTAACTCTCTATCCCTCTCCCCTCCTCTCTGTAAAAAATCAATAAAATATATTAAAAAAAAAATCAGAACAATGATTCCCTACCGTTGTGGCACAGTAGTTAAGTGTTGACCTATGAACCAGGAGGTTATGGCCATATGCCCAGGCCATATGCCCAGGCCATATGCCCAGGTTGTGGGCTCCATCCCCAGTGTGGGGTGTGCAGGAGGCAGCCGATCAATGATTCTCTCTCACCATTGATGTTTCTCTCTCTCCCTAAAATAAATTCAAAAAAAAAATTTTTTTTAAAAGAAATCAGAATAGTAGCTGCCTCTGTGAGTGTGGGGTTATTGAGCAGAAAGGAGAATGAGAACATTCTGGAGTGATGGAAATGTTCTATTTCTTGATTTGGGTTTTATTTGCATGGATGTATACAGTTCTCAAAATTTTTTGAACTGTACACTTAAACTATCTGCATTTTACTGCTTATGAATGATGTCAATAAAGAGAACTTAACCCAACAGTTACAACTCAAATATGGCACCTGCACCTGAATTCAATCAAATCTTGCACATTTATAATTTAAGGTCTACAGGCTTCAATGAATTTGGTTGTAAACTTACAACCAAAAGTGAAAACTTGTTATAGGATAGCATTTGCTTGGAGAACCCAGATCTTTCAAAGGGGGTTCCCAGGACCAGCCAATGCATGGAAGGGGATGGGAGCTGGGGAGGGCAAGATAGAGACAGATGCAGGAGGGAGAGAAAAGGGATGGGGAGGAGAAAGCAGGGAGAGGAGAGCTCTCTGTTGTCTCTTCTAACAAGGACACTAATCTTATTGGATCAAGGCTCTGGTCTTATGAACTCATTTAAATTTATAAAGGCCCCATCTCCAAATCCAGCTGCACTGGGGATAAGGGCTTCAACATAAGAATTTGGAGGAGGGATACACAAATATTCAGTCCATTATAGCATCATTGTGTGAAAAAAAATCAGCAGCAATTTCTGAAAAGTCTAAAAAAAAGCAGGAATATGCTAAATACATTTTAATGCTTTAAGTCAGTATTTTCATCTTTCCCCTGTATTCTCATTTAGATCAAATGAACACACGTTCCTATTAGGGGTGTGTGCTGCTTGGGCACACTGGCTCTCTGCTGCCTGCTAGGTAAAACGCTCTGTAAGGCGTGAAAATGCCCGCCCGCCTCTAGGCAGCCAGGAGAAAGAAAGATGGCTTCCTAAGGTTGGTGAGTACAGCTAACTTGGCTTAATTTATTTAAATGCGATTTTGATGGTTCCTTTGGGGTGGTATTTTATATTGACCTTGCAGCCAAAAATGTAAGAAATGAACCTATTTTAAGAAGTGATGCCTATTTCTAGCATTTTTATTACTCATGAAAATTATATTCATGCATCCATGTCCAAATATAAATGACATATAAGTGATCTGGGCAAGTTACGCCAGTGTACATAAGTGATGCCAGTGACTTGCCATATTATCTATCTGCTGTGTTGAGCATCCTGCCAGCTGCTGGGAGTGCAGGAGGAATAAATCCCAGGCCCTGTCCACAAAGAACTTACACTCTGCTGGGGAGACAGACCCACCTTTTAGGTCACTCTCCCTGGAGGTGAGGGGCTTGTGTAAGTCATCCACTTTCTCTTACCCAGGTGGCTGCTTACAAAGGCAGCCGTGGTCAAAAAACAGTTTTCCAAGAGAAGCTCTACCCCGTGGATAGCAGTTTTGAATAACCAATCTGTGCCAAGCAGTGAAGCAGTTAGATATGTGCAGCATCTATTTTAAATAGAAATGGAAATTTTGTGTGTGTCACTTAACCATTCAACTCACTCCATGATGCCTTTGACCTTTGGATTAACCCTCAGAGGACTCATCGCATAAACCATTAAGTGGAAGCCACGTACAACAGAGCGTTCTTATAAAAGGACAGACTCCCAGTGCCACTCTCCCCACAAAATGCCTATTTGTTTTCTTCTAAAATGCCATTTTAATTTTCATTTTCAAAAATAGGACGTTTCCCCTGGAGATGGTTTAAAGACTGTCATTTTGCTTCTGAGATATTGCAAGCCTTTCCTCTGTGGTTTTGTGACATCATAAACACCCTGAATACAACCCCACAGGGCCACTCACGGGGAGGCTGCATCGCTGCCGGACAAGTGTGACTGGAAAAGCTTCTAGACACATCACTCAAATCTTAACACCAACACTTATAACAAGAGTTTTTTATACTTAAAGAAGCCACACAGAAACAAAGTCAATTAAATTTTTATTACAACCAAGAATATAAAATAAATGCAATGTAATTTATTTTAGTTTTAACAGTCATTTCAAGAAGGAGGCCAGGACATCTCAAAAGCAGGGGACACTAAGCTCCAAAGCGGCAGCTTGTCCTGCACCCCCAGGGCGGGCCTCACTGCGCCCCGAGCGACGCCTCCAGCAGAGTGTGGAGAGCATACAGTCATCTCGATAGCCATAAAGAGGGATGCATGCAGTAAATGACTGAAGTGAGACAAGGACAAGCACACCTCACAAAGAGGAATTACGGGAAATACAAACTATGCAGTTTAAGAAAGCATGTACTACGTAACATATATAAAAAGTATTTTAAATTGTTGTTAAAAAGGACATCTTCAGTCCAAATTTTGTGTAATACCTTTAGTGTCTACACAGACAAATCTTTAAAAAAATTAAATAGTATTAATTTACTAAATATTTAGGAGATAACAGTGCATTAAGGATTTTTTTTTCATATAATACAAACTTATCACGCCTTTGCAGTGACAGCATAGAAGAGTAAGTATGGCCTTAGGTACAACACATTTTTTAAAAATCCTAAAACAATGAACTTTGCTTTATGGTATTTATGATATTCTTTAAGATTATGGGGACCTAAACTACTATGCTTTATATAAAACGTTAGTTATACTTGAATCCTTCAAGCCTCTTTTACTCTCACTGCCATTTCACTGCCTTCCTCTATTTCCTGCAAAGATATCACCATAGATAGGTTGAGGTTTGCAATTTTCATAGATTTCTTCCTTCATTATAAGTTTCTGCTACATAAATTTATTCAAAGCAGACTAAGTGGCAAGTCTTATTGTCCAACTATTTTTATTTCTTTAGCAGAGAAAACAGCATAGTTTTAGAGGCATATAACTAACAACTGCTTCACCAAGAATGAGGCAGTGAACACATATGTAAATGCCGTCCCTTTCCACTTTTAAAGGTAAATTGTTTATAAGAGCAAAAGAGTAGTGCAGAAGGCCAAAATTCTAAGTACTAAAGTTTTAAAACCAGATATAAAAATACACGTCCTTGGTTTTTGTATGTTACTGCATGGTCTGCTTCCTCACAAGGATTGTTTCAGCCTCTTAGTGTCAGCCCTGCCACCAGGCAACCTTACCCTTGAGCTCAGCTGCCCTGAAATTCTGAAATCCCCTATTCCAAACACACACCTCACCAGAAAGCTACCTCGAATTGATTTGTAATATGGGGGGCAGAGCACCTTCATTTCGATTCCGTCCTTCCTGTGACCTCCCTTGGTTTAGGTGTTCCCATATGCTGAGGAATTTCCCCCTGCATTCTCAGGGACATGACAATAAATTTTCAAAGAGGAATGTGGTCATTTGGGGACTACAAAAGGTAAATTTGAACCTTAAAAAGCTTCATAGTTTTCCTTTGAGGTCCCACAGTTTTAGGGACCACAGATGTATTAAAGGCTTTGTGCCCATTTACAGGAAAACAGGAATTACAAATCAAAATTATCTTAAAAGATAACGGGCATCACCAACTCTGAGGCAGGACCACAGGAGGAAAGGGCCAGGGCCAGTGCAATCACCAGAAACCTGGGCCGGTGTGAAAATGGGGGATATCTGGCTCGATTCTGGAGAACATCGTACTGGGATGAACTCCCCTTGCAGCCTCCCCATCAGTTTTGCCATAAAATTCACCACACACCAGGAATGCTAGGTAGTCCTATGACCCTATAAGCACCTATCACTAGAACTGTATTTCAAAGATGTGTATAAAGTATGAAGGGACATGGCATTTTGGTTCCTGTACATACTTGGGTATGTCTTTCATTAAATGTAAGGTCCCCTTGAGGGCCAGACAGAGCTGTTTTCATTCTAATTTCCTACAGCTATTAAATAGTGTTCTGCCTACCAAGAGCCACCCAATATTGAAAGGCTGCGTGAACGTTTCATATATACGTGAATGCCTGCTGTCATACTGAATTGCTGGCATTCTCAAAGGTAACTAACTACACATAGGAACCTCGCCATAAGGTTATTGTGGAACAGAATTTGGCATAGTGACTCTATTCAAGTGGGTTTAGAGGTGAACAAAAGGACCTTCACATTCTAAGATCGTTTCCATTATAAGCCAACCATCCCAGGAGAGCTCCCTTTCATGGAGTGGAGCATAAGCTCCTTAAGTGCCAGCAAGTACGTCGTGTCCTTTGTATCTTCCCTCCAGCACAGCACTGGGTACACGGTGAGGGTGCAGTGAGCATCTGATGACCAATAACTCTGGACAGTGAGGCTTCAGGGCACAGGACAGAACCTTATATATGTGGCTACATTAGGCAGAGGGCTACTAATTTTTCATTTTGAAAACGGAAGGGGTAAATTACCATGTAGACAATCAGAAATTCCTTCCAATGGAGCATGCATGCAACTGTGTCAGTGTTGGTGAGCATCACTATATAGTCTTTATTATTAATAAGCATTATTATGCTGAAATCAGTAAGTTCCTTGCTGGCTACAGGATCACATCAATAGTGCAAAATATATACTGGCTTCTGTCTAAAGTCTTATGTTACTTGTGTATGGACCCAGAGTATATAACCAGGTAGATAAGTTCATAAAGAATAGTAAAAAAATGCTTGTAACTTGCATATACAACAATCAGCTATTTCTTCTAGCTAAGAAAACGTTTAAAACAAGGCTGGTGCTGCTAGTAGCATTCAGAGAACATAAGTGTCCTGCCCCTCACATTACGACAAGTCTACATTTCTTTGTGACTCTGGGGAGTGAGGGGCTCTTTACACTGGCTGAGAAAGAACTCGGCCTCCCATTCATAGATCATGGAAATGCAAATACGCACTTTATCTAGTTTAGTTGTATACTATTTGCCCATAGTTTTTTAGGCACAATTCTTAGTTTTCCCCTAGGGGCAAAGTATTCAGTGCAATGAAAAGGTTCTTGATAGAATTACGTTTCAGTAACAACAGCAAAATTATGCATACATAATACAAACTTTAAACATGAATAAAACCTAAATTTTTAACATGCCTTAAAAATAGTCACTCTATAGCTAATGCAAATACGAATGGAGAACACTGCTCTTTATTTTAAAAGCAGATTCATTGGCAGGCTTCTGTCGAGTACTCTTGGTTCTGTAAGAAAGTTACTCAAGATGGCCCACATGTGAAGAAACCAACAGCTCTTTAGAGAAGCCAACTTTATGTACAATACACACTAGAAGCTTTTCCTTCAAAGGAAAGTAATACATCCTCTGATCAGCATTGCTCCTTAAAGAATCCGAGTGCAGCTAATGTTCTCTTCAGCTCTCTGGTGCAGGTCACCAGAGGACTGCATTTCCTCAAAGCTCTTAAAACCCTTTTAACGCAGACTTAGCTACAGGAAGTTAAACTTATAATTCTTCATTACTGGCTACTGTTCAAGATAAGATGATTCTGGGAACTAAGTTCCATGTAAATGATTTCATAAAAACCATCATACACTTCGGTGCTTTATTGCATGAAGCACACTAACTGCGAAGACGTAGGCTGTTTTTGGTTGTAGTCTCCCTCTGTCCCACCACTTGTCTTTTTATTAGACCTTCCCTGAAAATAGATAAATAAAAACATAATAGTGAAGTACTTTGGGACAGTAACAATTTCTGTTTAAGACTTCCATGAGCAAAACAGTTATATTCTGTGAAAACAACATAGTGCTTTAAAAGGTACGTTTTTACCTGTGTTGCTAGGTTAGTTGATGAAGTACAAAACTTTACACCACTGGAGCCCTGATTCTAGAATATTAAAATCCTATTAAAAGAGCTTTGAAAAGATTGATCATAGTGATTGCTACAGCACGAGAAAGGTGCACCAGGAAATCCTTCAAGAGAATGCTGAAGGTCACAGAAGGTAAGTGCTGGGATTGGATCAGACGCCCAATCAGAGAAGTCACGATGAACACATGCAGGGAAAGGGTGCTGGGGAAACTTCACAAAAATCTTCTGTAAGTCAATAGAGAAGAGACATCAGTCCTGCAAGATGCTCAGAATACAGTCTTCCTCCCATGTGGGTAGGTTTCACATGGCATCACAGTTTTTGCATTTTTGGTTCTCTTCAATGCGGACATCATATTGCTGGATTCTGCTCTGGGCTGCGGGAGTCAGTACCGATGGGCCTGGTGAGATGGGTGGTACTGGGTGCTCTGCTGAGATGAGGAGGAGTAGCCTAGTGTGCTCTGGGACTGCGAGGATCCCTGAACACTGCTTTGGTAATTCAGGCGAGAATTGGAGTGCTAGGAGAAACAGGAGAAGGGAGTTAACTGATGAAAGAAGAGAAGATCACCACAACGGGATGGAGAAGCCATTCATCAGAGGCTCCTGGATCAGATCCAGCTTAGTTTGTTAATACATCTTGTTGATTGAAAATCATAGCCTGCCACCACTATAACCACCCGTTTGGCTGGAGTTCTTTGAGAGATGAGCTACACTGGCACACGCACACAAGGCAGTGTGGAAACACGTTGTCCACTGCTCTCGGTACTAATTCTGGTTAGTCATTCTTTGCATAAGTGAGATTTACAAACAAGAATCATTAATTTAGCACATTCGGCCAAAGTTATCCATAATATCTACAGGTGCCTGTTAATTTTCTCATTATAAATAGCAAAGCTGTGATTAAGACATAATTTGTAGAGAAAACATTTTCAGAGGTAGAAGGCCAGAGTGGGGGGAGCAGCAGCACCTCCATGACAAAGCAAGGCAGAGCTGGGCAGGGCGTGGCAGCAATGCGTGGGCTTTATGAACCTCAGGTTTTAGAATAAAAAAATGTTCATATACGAAAATGCCTTCAGGAGGAGGCAGACACAAATGTATTTCAATTTTATGTTTTTATTACTTTAAATGAAACCTTCATCTTCATAGGCCACATATGAAAAAATATGTCAAAGGAAAATTCGTCTATAGAATAAAAACATGGTGCCTGGTCAAATAGAATAGCTGGGACCAAAGTCTTTGGCTATGCTCAGAAGACCAGTTCTTCTTTCGGGCAAAGTGGGAAAGAATATACATAATAAAGCTATTATTTGTAGTTAAAATGTAAATGACTTTGAGGTGGCAGTAGGGTTAAGAGAGGACAAATCAACAAGGTCTCCACCTCAGGTGCACAGGCTGCCAAACTGGACTTGCAACATCTGGCCCAAGACAACGGGGCAGTACGATGGGCTTTATTAACACAAATGACTGGATCCTTCCTAAGTTACATAACTTTGATTAGTTGTGTCAGTGTAAGAAGCCTTCCAAAATTCCACATGCTAACTATGTTTTACTTTGAAAGTTTATTATGAAAAAGTATTCTTTCCACTCACAAGCCCTGTAACTGTTAGGTCAGCCAAGACCACTTCCACTTGAGCAGACTGGACACACACTGGATTTTCTATACCAGATAAAGCACCAATACATTGGTGATGTAGAGTTGCAAACAGATGCAAAGGGACTCCCCTTCCTCATGCTAGTCTATCCAACTAAATAGCTGAGATATCTACCCATTTTATAAAGATGCTGTTTTATTTTTAAGTAAATAGCACAAGATGGATAAAGAAAAAGACTTTGAAGAGCTCTTCAGTTTGAAAGGAAAAAAAACAGTAATTAAGATCCTGACCAGGTAGCTCAGTTGGTTGGAGCATCATCTCAATACACCAAGGTTGCAGGTTTGATCCCCAGGCAAGGCACGCACAAGAATCAACCAATGAATATATAAATAAGTGGAATAACAAATCAATGTTTCTCTTTCACTCACTCATTTTTTTCTCTAAAATTAATAAATAAAAACAACTTTTAAAGTAATCTGTCCACGATTGACTATAATCAGGTTATTATAGTACTAGGAGCCCAGTGCACAATATACTGTGCACTCTGGGGGTGGGGGTGGGGGAGGTGTCCCTCAGTCGGGCCTGTGCCCTCTCACAGTCTGGGACTCCTCGGGGAATGTCCACCTGCTGGCATGCCTGGCCAGCCTGGGTGAGGGGCTGATGGCAGTTTGCAGGCTGGCCAAGCCCACCCCACCCACTGCATCCACCCCGCCGCCTATGCCACACCCGCCTCCGTGGTTGCTGGCCTCCATCTTGGCTGAGTTAATTTGCATACAGCCACTCTGATTGGCTGGTGGGCATGGCTTCGGTGTCCCGGAGAAACGGTTAATTTCAATATTACTCTTTTATTAGAGTTGATGTAGACAAAAAGGGGCCACAACGGGATGGAGAAGTGAGCCACTCATCAGAGGCTCCTGGATCAGATGCTAATCTAACTCAGGGAAAGCCTGTGTGGCAGCCTTGCAAACTCAGAGACCTAGAGTAACCACAAAGGATGATCTGAAATTAAAACTTTTTAAATTAAAAAGAAGTCTATTGTGGATAATCTTGTCTTAGGCCAGTATCTTCACTGGCAAAGATCAACTTTTATCTTAACTGAGCCTATTGTCTTTTTGCATCTATGATAACATACCTTTAGAATATCAAAGTAACTTGCAACTTCCCGCCCACCCCAACACCCACCCCTCAGGGCAAAACCAAAGTCACTGTTATGGTGTTAATTGTTGATGGATAACTATCCTGTACCCACCTATGTAAAAGAAGCATGTGTCTATCATTTTACTTTTTACCCAATCCCAGAAGTTTCCCTGCTTTGCTATCTCCCACCTCTAATCTATCACCAACAGATTTTTTATCCTCCTTTGATGGTAATTTATAAAACTGGGTGAAAAACTACCATTCTCCAGAGATTCTGCTTCCCAGCAGTTGTTGACAGTTTGGCTCAAATAAACTCATTTTTTTTTTTTTTTTTTACAGATTTGAATGTTTCTTACCTTAACAAATACAATCAGATACACAAAGATAAACCAGTATACAGTAAAGGTTTATTGCTCATATGATAATAAATCAATGTTAGGAGGGGAAATCTAAATTTATGAGAAAATTCTAAGAGGCTCATGACCTGCTGTTTTTAGGGGATCAAACGGTATAACCTTGACTAGCTTAACTGGAACCAAATGGCAGTGCTGTTCTATCCCCTCTGCTTGCAGGGAATCTCCCAAGAGAGGTTTTCAGAGATGCAGTTGTGCAAGAAAAGACATTCATTTTGTAAGATGTTCAAAATGGAAAGCCTGTTTAGGCAGCTACTTATTATATCTTTCCTGTTAATGTTTTTCTTAATTCCAGTTCCTTACCAATGAGTGAGTTTATGGCTCCCTTGCCTGCGGTTTTGTTTTCTATTATCTCTAACCTAACTGCTCCTTCTCCACCAGTTTCCCAAGGGACCAATGGTTCTATACCTTTTTTTTCTTTCTACCTTTCATTTAAGTTTTTCTTCTCATTTTCTTAAACCTTTTCTTAGCTTGTTGCTACCCTGAAAACAAGGTGGCTTCCTTTTTTTTTTTTTTGCAAGATTCCAGCAGTTTTCACAAGTATTTTTACTTCTCTTCCCAAATACCAAACCTTTAATATTTCTTTAATTTCCAGAATTTGTATTACAATTATAGTTCTCTTTTTATCAAAGTATTCTTTAGCAAAAAGTATCTTCTAGTCTCAAAATTATTTCTAGTGAGATTTAATGGTTTTCTGAGAAATTTCAATTTTAATCCTTTTCTCTTCTATGTTTATGTGGCTATTTACTATTTTCTTGCAGTGACAGCAAATCTTTCTGGTATATAGCTATTTTGTCCAAAATATGCTACCACTCTTTTCCCTTATCAATTGCTTATCTAGGTATCTTTTTCTGGTCCAAAGCTGAAAGGCAGCTAGCTATCTGTGCAAAAGAAAAATTTTCTTTGAGGAGGAAGGGGCCTGCCTCAGCTTCCCTCCTTAGGGTGTCAGGATAAACAAGTCAAGAGGGACATATCTTGCAATTACATGAAATACAACAAAGATACTCATTTTCATATAATGCCCTAGAAACAGGATTGTACACTTTGTACAAACTTTAGAGTTAAGTGCTACTTACTTCTAAAAGCATTGATTAAACACAGTTAATTACCTACAAGGAAGTACCCATATGACTGTCAGCTGATTTCTCAACAGAAACCATGCAGGCCAGAAGGGACCGGCAAGAAATATTCAAAGTGATGAATAGCAAGAACCTACAACCAAGATTACTCTACCCAGCAAAGCTATCATGTAAAATTGATGGTCAGATAAAGAGCTTCACAGACAAGAAAAAGCTAAAGGAGTTCATCACCACCAAACCAGGATTATTTGAAATGTTGAAGGGCATTCTTTAAGAAGAGGAAGAAGAAGAAACAGATAAAGATAAAAATTATGAACAACAAAGTGACAACAAATACCTATTAACCAGTGAATATAACAATTAAGTCAATAGAAATATCTGATGAACAGAATAAACTGGTGAATAGAAGTAAGGGCATAGAAAGGGAATGGACTGACAATTCTCAGGGGGAAGGGGGTGTTGTGAGGGGTATGGGAAGAGACTGGACAAAAATCTTACATCTATGAATGAAGACAGGGGTGGGGGTAAGGGCACGGGGCGGGGGGGGAACCAAGGTGGAGGGGAGCTATGGGGTTTTAAAAAAAAAGAAACATCTGTAATAATCTGAAAAATAAAGATTTATTAAAAAATAAAAATAAAAAAATAAAAGCATTGATTTAATAAAATGTGTAAACATTAAAAGTGCAAAATTCAGGGGAATACCTGATAATCTGACGGCATGACAGGTCCGCCTGAGTTTGCGCCTGAAGGCCCCAGCCGTGGCTTCTTGCTGGGAGGCACCTGGTTGAGGCCGGAGTCTTGACTGTGCTGCAGCCCTGCTGCGGTGCCCCCGGCCCCAGCCCCTCCTGCAGTCCCGTTGGTCTGGGTGTTGCTCTGCTGCTGAGGTGGCGCCTGCGGAGGGGCTGCTGTCTGTGCTGGAGGGACTGTGGGCTGCTGATGTTGGTTCTGTTGCTGTTGCTGATTCTTGGAAGGGAAAAAAGCAAGCTTGGTATGGAACTAAATTAACAGGAAATGTCTTTCAATACTTGATGTGCTGAGCGAACCTGCAAGGCGACCTATGTGGGACACCGAAGTGGCTGGACTGGCTGGATAATGGAGCAGCCAAGGACTACAGCATCCCCAAAGGTCAATGTGCTGGGTCCTAAATGGGACTCATTCTCTGAAGTCCATTCAATGGCATAGTAATCCTCCAACCAGACAGAGACATCCCACTGAAAACCACAGGCACATAGGAAACAGTTCTGCCCTCATTAAAATAGCTCTAATAGTCTTTCAAGAGTAATTTTTAGGTACAGGGGTTTGGGAAGTGCCTTATATCTCCAAGTATATTAAGAACAGAATGATGCTTTCAAAAGCAGCCTACATAAGGTGATGGTAATAATGCTGAACAAACAAAAAGCAAGAATGAAGAGTCGAAATAAAATCCTATATAATAAAAGCCTAATATACAAACTGTCCCCGAAACAGGGAGTTCGACCAGGGGGCAGGGCCAGCCTGCCAACCAGGCTGCTCCTCCTCCTCCCCACCCCCTCTTGACACCCCTCTCCCTCGCCGGCCCCGCCCTCGATCGGCCTCCCCTCCCCAAATTTGTGTACCGGGCCTCTAGTAGGCTATAAAACAAATCAGGAAGGTCATCTATCTATAAGCTTATTACATTTCAAATTTCAAAGCATGCCTACATAAATACAGATTTAATTAAATAAAAGGTAGTTAAATACATAGGGATTATTAAATTATACTTCCCTATGTTTTCTTTTTGCCTCCTTACTCTCTGGAAGTGAAAATGTACTGTGCAGTTCCTACCTTATCACCTTTCTCTTCAGGTTCATCTTCATTTAGGAATTCTCGTTTGGGGTATGGAATCTGGCACCCAGCAAACACACTAAAAATCATTACAAAGAAAGAAATGTCATGACTGAAAATCTATGATATCACTGACCTTGTTAATTTTAAATTCCACGCTTTTCTCAACATATTTTCTATTCTTCACCTGTGATTGGTACTTGTTGGATGTCTCCCATCACAATTTAATTTAAGCATTAAAGAACAATTCATTGTCTTAATTTTACACGTTGCCATGTTCAATAACAAATCTTAGCTGCTCTTAAGTAGTTAACGTATAGAATTTCTCCACACAAACTTCATTGGCACTAATAACTGAATTTGTATTTGCTTCAACAAAGAAAATAACTTTTCTTCCAAGAAAAGCTGCACCTCTAACAAACCTAAGCACAACGATATACATGGGTATAACCAAGGATGGAGACACACTGAATTTTAACTTCTCACTTCCCCACTGGTTCTGTTTAAACTGTTCTGACTGACCTTCATTTGTTTTTATTTGTAAAACTGATTAATCATTATTCCTAAAATATTTCTTTTCATTCATACCTTTCTACAGCTTCCTTCAAAATACAAGACCTTTCTCATGAGTACTTTTTCTCCAAAGTAGCATTAATGAAGAAAGTAAAATACTTCAAAACAAGTGCTCTCTTGCTTTCAGCCATTACCCGATACCCTCAACCTGGAGCAAAGGACACAGAAAAGGTAGGATACATACTCCAATGTTGGCAAGGGGTCCTCCTGGAAATAGGGATCCTGCAGAGCTTGTTCTGAGGTGATTCTCTTAGTTGGATCCATAGTAAGGAGTTTCTGAAGCTAACACAGAAGGAATTGATAACACATAAAAAAGTTGTTTACATGTCAGTTTTGACTTTTATATTACTGTCTAACAGGATTAATATCAAATGCCATTTTGTACAGTTCACTTACTGCATGATTAGCACACTATAATTATGTGGAATTGGCAAAAATCATTAGCATTAAAGCAGTTTTAGAATTTAATTCTTTTTCTGCTGATAACATTACTGGGGGGGAAATAAGGCTGAAAGTCACAGATAGTATCTCCAGAGAAAAATATTTAATTTGCCCCAGCACCCACTGATTTCTTTTCCTTCTAAAGAGAAGGAACAGCCGGGACAATTTCATGGGAAATGGGATAAGGTGTGAGCTGCACTAAGGTTCTGACTTCCCAGTCTGGGGGATATGTACCTACCAAGAGAAACACTTTGCTGTCAGGCTTGACCTTGTGTTTTTCCATGTACTTTATGAGGCTACTGTTGGCATATCTGTAAGGACATAACAATCATACATCATTTGGAACACTTACACCATTCATATAATGGAAAGCTCTAAGACTGATTTTTCCTATAAGGTATAAGTTTACGCCATTGTTTTTTCTGATAAAAAGGAATACACAACTAAACATTGGTAAATGTGTGAAGGAATAGGAATTATTACACACCACATGCAAGAGTTTATATTTTTACAATCACTTTGGAAAATAATTATGCATTAACCATTAGAGTTGAAAATGTGAATATCCTATGACCCAGCAATTCTTTTCCTAGGTACATACTCTAGTCTAAGAGAGATTTTTGCACATGCATAACAGGATACATAGACAAGAAATGTTCTTGGCAACATTTTGGTAATAAAATAAACTGTAAACAACCCAAATGTATATCTACTAAAGAATGGGTAATTAAATTGTTATGTATTGACATCATAGAATGCTAACAATAGTAAAAATGAATACAGAGGTTGAATGGAGGAAAACAAAGTACAGAAGTATAATATTTATATAGAAAGTTCAAAGATACATTAAACTGAATAATTTATTTGTAGTAAAACTATAATGAAAAATGAGGAATGATAAATACAAATTCAGAACAGTGGCAACCCTTTGGGAGGGACATGAACCAGAAGGGAGGGTAGGCACATAGAGTACCTACTCTCTGTAATCTTAGTAATGTCCTATTTTTTGGGGAGGTAGAAGGGTATTCATTTATTATTCTAAATAAACTATATATATCATACACATTCTTTCCTATATATGAAATATTTCAAATTTAAATGGGTAGAAAATAGAAAATATATGTTCACGAAAGAAAGTTTAGAGAATATAGTATAGTATAAAGAAGAAAATTGAAATCACTCATAATCAAGCCATTCAGTGATAAAGAACCACTGTCAAGATTTTGATAATTTCCTGATATTATACACACACACACACACACTCACATACATATATATATATATTATACAAACACTGAGGGATTTTTTATTTGTTTTTATAAAACTGGGATCATATTGTATAAATTGCCCTTTTTTCACTTAATATTGTTTTATAAGCATTTTTCCTTGTCAAATAGCCTTTAAACTTCTTATGTAGTGGCTGCATATCTCCTACTGTTACTAATGTGTTTCACAATAGTTATTATTCACCTTGTAAGTAAATCTGGTACACACTGTAGGGAGATAATACCGTAGAGCAGGTGAGAATCAGAGACGCCTACTGGAGCCTGACTGTCATTTACTATTGTGTGATCTTGGGTAGTTAGCACTGTGAAAGGCTTAGATTCCTCATTTGAAAGTGAGGATTATAATTATACCTACATTACAGAGCTTTTATAACGATCACATGAGAAAATGTAGGTAAAGGGTATAGGATATGCCAGGCACATAGTAAGTACTGAATTAGCTGCTCGAATTGCTTCCACAGAACAAATTCTTGGAATTATTTCGTCAAAGCATATGTGTATTTCAAAACCCTTTTTATGTGTTCTAGGACTCTGCTACACAAACCTGGTCTCCAGATCTGCAGCATGGGTACCTGAGAGCCTACATTAGAAATACAGATTCTGCCTGGCTGGCATGGGTCAGGGGTTGGGTGTTGACCTACGTATTAGGGGGTCATAGTTCAATTCCTGTTCAGGACATGTGCCTGGTTTGCGGGTTCGAACCCTGGTGTGGGGCATGCAGGAGGCAGCCAATCAATGATTCTCTCTCATCATTGATGTTTCTATCTCTCTCTTCCTCTCCTTTCCTCTCTGAAATCAAAATCTTTTTTTAAAAAAATTCATGATGTCTAGGGTATAGAACACAAAGCGATGAGTGGTTTATGAGCTGAATTTGGTGATGTAGAAGCCAAGCTTTTGTTAGCTGTATTAGGAATTGAGAGCAATGGTGACTGAAGAGCAACTAGAAGACTGACATGATCAAATCTGCTTTTGCAATGATTGCAGTATAGACAGTAAGGTGGGATGAAGACTGGTGGTAGAAATACCACGCAGGAGCCCATTTCAAGATTCTGAGACAATGGTGGTCTGCATTTTAATAGTGGCAGGGTGAATGGAGAGAAATACAATGATTCAGAGGATATTTAGAACAAAGAACTGACTAGATTTACTCTTTGGACACTGGGGAGCAAAATGGAAGAGAGTGAGATGCTTTTGGCTTCAATAATTAGGTGAATCATGTACACTGAGTAGTGTCATAAGATACATAAGTAGGGAGGAAATAAAGCAGAGAGAGGTTTAGGAGAATAAATGATGAATTAAGTTTGGGACATTTAACTGAAGTATTTGTGGACAATGAAATTGAGATTCCATAAGACAATTAGATAAATGGGTCTGAGACTTGGAAATCTGAGCAAGATATATTAATTGGGAATTATCAGCATAATTGACAGTAAATTGTGGCCATTAGGATCATGGAGACTTCCTGGGAAAATGTCTAGAGCGAGAAGAAAAAACCTTGAGCAACATCAAGGCTATCTTTAAGAGATGCCATGTGTATGAGAGGAGAGGTCAACACTCCTTTTGACAATAATGAAAAAGGCCTTGAGGCTGACAATGGCATCTAACCATAGAGTTTGTGTATGTACGTGTGTGTGTGTTTTCAGAGATAGGAAGAGGCAAAAAACCTACCAAGGACTGTGTAACAGAGGGGCCAAAAATGATGAGTGCCGCTCTCTACTTCTATTTATGATGTCTGCTTTTGTTCCTATAAGCCCTCCTGTCCTGAAATTTTTCCATTAATTTGCCCAAAAGGAAGCCTCCTTTACCTTTTCCTCTGAGCATATATACTTACTAGGGGCCCAGTGCACAAAAATTTGTGTGCTGGGGCGGGGGGGGGGGGGGTCCTCAGCCCGCCCTGTGCCCTCTCGCAGTATGGGACCCTCGGGGGATGTGCATCTGCCATGTGCCTGGCCAGCCTGGGTGAGGGGCTGATGGCTGTTTGCAGTCTGACCAAGCCCTCCAGTGGGAACCCTCATCCCATGGGGGTGTGGCCATCCTGGGTGAAGGGGTGAGGGCCATTTTCAGGCTGCCCACAGCTTCCATTGACCCAATGTCCCAGCAAGGCTGGCTGGAATCAGGTTTCTGGGGTCTGTTTATCTTCTATAATTGGAACATTGTTGCTTTGAGCAGAGGCCAAGCCGGCCCAGTTTTCTCCATTGCTGGTGCAACGGAAGCCTCCTGTCTGCTCTAGCTCCATGGCTGCCAGCTGCCATCTTGGCTGGATTAATTTGCATATAGCCACTCTGATTGGCTGGCGGGCGTGGCTTGGCTGGCAGGCGTGGCTTAGGTGTAATGGAGTGAGGGTAAATTTGCATATTACTCTTTTATTAGATTAGATAATAAAGTCTTCTCATGCCACCTTTCCCTTCCTCTTGTTTCTGCTCAACATAAATGTCCCGCCAGTTACTCAGATCCCTGCCATGTTCTTCCTCTGTCATCTTGACAGCTATCCCAGCATTTTGGTCACTTGTCATTAGTCCAAGAAAGATAAAAATCATAGTTGTGGCCCTGAACTGAGCCCTTTATCCTGCTAAAACAGAGGAGACAAACTATTAAACTATCTATTGCCCCTTAAATTCTTAGAAGTTTTTAAATACTACAGAGTAAGCCTGCCATATACGTGAACAACATCTATAATATCTTCTTTAAATCATAGGCATAATGAATATTTAAAAAATCTAGGTTTCTAGTTTAAATAATCTATATCTGTTTTTTTAAAAGACTAAATATTCCCAATGAAGTGGCTAGTTATATTTAATATGGAATTACTTACGTTGTTCTTCTAAAGTCTTTTTGAAGTGTGGGGTATTCTGGCATCTTTCTAATATCTTCCCAGTCTTTATCTTACAAAAAAAAATATTGAATGTTATAGGAAATAATGTGTTATTTTAGCTGAATACACACACACACACATACACACACACACATATATAAAATACTTAAAAATATGCTTTTGAAAGAAATTATTTTGAAATAGGACTCAAATATTTTGAAAAAGAAAATAATTACCTGCAGGAAATCCCATGACACTAAATATCCGATCGAGTTGATCATGATGAAAGGGATTGCTTGTTTTTATATCTTCCTGACGACAGTGAAAAATGGGCTCTGAAGTCAACAATTCAGCAAATATGCAACCTATTGCCCATATATCTACGAAGAAAGGAAAAGAAGTTTTTGTACACATTTATTATACTTCTTTGGTTATAATTCCTGGGTATAATCATAGCCTACACATAAAAATACTTTTCAGTAAAGCAATATACAAAATACAGTAAGTGTGTTAAGAAGACACGAACAGGTGACTATCACACAATGCACTGAAAGCCAAATAAAAAAACACCTGTGTATTTCCTGATGAAGATAAGCTTAAGAAACTCAATTTAGTAAGCAATGAATTTACTTTTATATATAGGCAAACGTCTTCCTAACCACTATTAGTAATTCAACTACTAAAGCATTCAATTGATAACCTACTACTGAAGAACTGAAAGACTAAAACAATATCACCATCAGGTATAACAATACATTCTTGAAAACAATCAATTACATAACTATAGAGCAGAAATGTCTGATTCCAACAGTAATACCACATAAAATTATTTGGAAAAAACTCAACTTTTGGCTGAAAGACTACCAACTTCAGTTTTTCAAAAAGTTGTAAGGTTCAGAAGTTGATAAATACAGAGGTAGACAGACACCAGTAGAGAGAGATGTTATCTAAATACACTCACTTAGTCAGGGTTGGGGAATGTCCAGTCTAAGGGCTCTATAAGGCCCACAAATTTGGTCTGGCACTTACAAAGCATTAAGGGTGAGTTAATTAAATGTTTGACGAAAACAGCAGGCTAATTTATCAGCTGATACCCAAATGACCCTTGGCAGAACACAGGTCCCCCACTCCTGACTTAGATGTTTCCCTAATCCTCCAACACCTCAGGATAAAGTTAGGCATCTTTGAAAGTTTTATTAACTATTTCAAACCACCGCTTATTTTGATTTTATACATTGAAAAACTGTAATTCAGATTCAGAGATTATATTATATTCACAATAATTTGTCAAATATATTAGTATTTTTTAAAAATAATGTACATGGGGAGAAACCAAGATGGCGGCATAGGTAAACACCTGAAATTGCTGCCTCGAACAACCACTTCAAAAGTACAATGAAAGGAAAGGGCAGACACCACCCAGAACCACAGGAAGGCTGGCTGGGTGGAAATTCTACAGCTAGAAGGGAAGAGAACAGCACACTGAGACTCAGAGGAGGTGCAGAAGTAAAGTGCAGAGGCACAGAGGCACACATGCGCAGAGAGGGCTGGCAACTGAGGACGCGGTTGTCTTTTTCAATCCGGAGGGAGTCACAAGCTCCCGGTGGCTCTGAACTCCAGTTCCAGGCAAGTTTCTGGGGATTCTGACTCATACAGGAAGAAGCTGGACAGTCTGGCAGCGGGAGGAACTCCAGAGCGGCTTTCTCTCAGCAGTGCTTGAAGCGATTATCGCAGGACACTGAGACCCGGAGCCTCTTAGGGCTGGGCTGAAGATCAGCCATAGTTGTTTGCTTTGCCTTATTGATTCCCTGAGACCCCACCCCACCCATGCTGCATGCAGAGGCTTTTGCAAATAAAAGGCTGGGTAGCCTCAGGCAGAGCCTAAATTAGCACCTCCTTAGATATCCTAAAGACAGTGTACTCAGTGGTCAGAGTGGGACCATCCAGATTACAACTCCTCAGATCCATAAGGGACACACTCAGGGGGCATACACAGTGAGCACCACAGCCCCACTAAAGTAAGTCTTGACCCATAAGGGTGTCTCCAGTACAGAAGTTCTCCCACCATAGACACAGCTGATTCTCACAGCCAGTTGGCCTGGAGGTCAATTCCTCTCAGTGATACCAACAACAATCAAGGCTTAACTACAACAAGACTGCACAAAGCCCACTAAGGAGTGCACCAAGAGTGTCCACCTCAGGTAACTGGGGAGGCTGAGCCACTCGGCCTTATAGGACACCCAGCACAGAAAGCCACTCTATCAACGCAGGGAAGCATCCAAAATGCGGAGACAAAGAAAGAGGTCACAAATGACAGAAATGGAGGAAAGCAAACTACTGGATGTGTAGTTCAAAACCATGGTTATAAGGTTTTTCAAGAATTTTCTAGAAACTGCCAATAAATTTAGTGAGACCCTCGAGGATATGAAAAAAAAACAGCTAGAAATTAAGCATACACTGACTGAAATAAAGAATAATATAAAGAGATCCAACAGCAGACTAGAGGACTGCAAGAATCAAGTCAAAGATTTGAAATACGAAGAAGCAAAAAACACCCAACTGGAAAAGCAAAAAGAAAAAAGAATCCAAAAATATGAAGATAGTGTAAGGAGCCTTTGGGACAACTTCAAGCGTACCAACATTAGAATTATAGGGGTGCCAGAAGAAAAGAGAGAGTAAGATATTGAAAACCTATTTGAAGAAACAATGACAGAAAACTTCTCCTACCTGGTGAAAGAAATAAACTTACAAGTCCAGGAAGCGTAGAGAATCCCAAACAAGAGGAATCCAAGGAGGACCACACCAAGACACATAATTAAAATGACAAGGGCAAATGACAAAGAGAGAATCTTAAAAGCAGCAAGAGAAAAGCAGTTAGTTACCTACAAGGGAGCACCCAAACGAATGTCAGCTGATTTCTCAATAGAAACTTTGCAGGTCAGAAGGGAGTGGCAAGCAATATTCAAAGTGATGAATAGCAAGAACTTACAACCAAGATTACTTTACCCAGCAAGGCTATCATTCAAAATTGAAGGTCAGATAAAGAGCTTCACAGAGAAGAAAAAGCTAAAGGAGTTCATCACCACCAAACCAGTATTATATAAAATGCTGAAAGGTATCCTTTAAGAAGAGGAAGAAGGAGAAAAGTAAAGATAAAAATTATGAACAACAAACACATATCGATCAACAAGTGAATCTAAAAATCAAGTGAATAAAAAATCTAATGAACAGAATAAACTGGTGAACAGAATAGAATCAGGGGCATAGAAAGGGAGGGGACTTACAATTCTCAGGGGGAAAAGGGTGTTGGGGGTGCAGGAAGAGATTGGACAAAAATCATACATCTATGGATGAAGACAGTGGGATGGGGGGGTAAGGGCAGAGGGTGGGGTGGGAACTGGGAGGAGGTGAGCTATGGGGGGAAAAAAGAGGAACAATTGTGTAATAATCTAAGCAATAAAGATTTTTTTTTAATGTAGACCGTTTCTATCCTCTCCCTTCCTCTTTCTCTCAAATCAGTAAGACATATTTTTTTAAATTTATCTTTATTTCTCAAAAAATACATCTATTTTTATTCTAAAAGCAGAACATTTAATTATAAAATATTCATAAAACTGTATTCCTCAAAGTTTGGGTTGTCAAAAGTGTGTGGATCACATACAATAGATTCACCTAATGGTACATGTTGAAAATGGGTCTTGCCGAGCCAGCGTGTCTCAGTGGTTGAACAACAACCTATAAACCAGGAGGTCACAGTTTGATTCCCAGTCAAGGTACATGCCCAGGTTGTAGGCTCAATTGCTCTCCAGTAGGGGGTGTGCAGGAGGCAGCTGATCAATAATTCGCTCTCATCACTGATGTTTCTCTCTCTCTCTCTCTCCTTCTCTTCCCTTCCTCTCTGAAATATATGTATTTCCAATGTAATAAAAAACTAATATGCAAATTGACAGAATGGTGGAACAAGTGGTCACTGTGACGTGCACTGGCCACCAGGGGGCAGATGCTCAACGTAGGAGCTGCCCCCTGGTGATCAGTGTGCTCCTACAGGGGGAGTGCCACTCAGCCAAAAGCCCTGACCAGGCTCACACTGGCGAGTGCAGTGGCGGCAGCAGGAGCCTCTCCCACCTCTACGGCAGCGCTAAGAAGTCCGACTGCTAGCTTAGGCCTACTTTCCCTGGGGTGAGCAGGCCTAAACCATCAGTTGGGCATCCCCCAAGGGCTCCCAGACTGCAAGAGGGTGCAGGCTAGGCTGAGGGTCGCCCCCTCAAGTGCACAAATTTCATGCACCGGGCCGAGAGAGAGAGAGAGAGAGAGAGAGAGAGAGAGAGAGAGGGAGAGAGAGAGAGTGTTTTAAATGGGCCTTACCATGAATTTTGTATAAGAATCTCTGAGAATATGATATAGTTTGGTGGGGGCTCATTTAGTTTAACAGAGGAATTTGGCTGACTTTGTCTTTTGTTACTGGGAATCTCTGTTTTAGATACAGAGCATATCAGTGCTTGCTAAGAGTCCAACACATACAAATTTCTACTGTTATACATCCTTTATCCCTACCTGAGCCCTGGGTTATCTCATGTTCAGTTCTGTTCTAAAGCACTACCTATTGCTTCCAACTAACACTCCCCCCTTTTCTGGTTCACTTTCAGTCTCTTCTTATCCTGTGATGCCTTCTGTGATTGCCTAAGAGATTTACTGTTCTCCATAGTAAGAAATCCAATAACAGAAAAAAGCAAACATAAGCCTAAAAGTCTAAAAACACAGCCTTATGGTCAAAGTCACTCACTGGGTAGTCAGGCGCTGATTTTAACTCCTCATTCTTAGAACCACTCTATTGCTTTCATTTGTTGTTGGTAGTTCTTTCTTCACCCTTCACAGAACTGCCACTGTCAGTTGCTAACAGTGTGGCCTTGACACTGCTGAAACAGAGCTTTACTATGGGCGCAGTTGCCAGGGGGAGGGTCTACACTCTTCTAACTATCAAATACATACTGGTTTATCTCATAGTACTGAGGTTACTCACGGCTCTTTTACTCATTTAATAAAATCCTTCAGCAGTATTTATGAAGCATTACAATATTTTAGCACTGTGCTAGTGTAACAATCCCTGAACAAAGTATAAATGTGCTGTGGGCATCTGTATTTTGCAAAAGTCAGATCTCCCAATGAATGAGGACATTATTATATTAAAATTTTTGTTTCCCTTTTTACGATGAATAGGTTAATTATCAGTCTAATCTTCCAAATGTAAAAACTTGCTTTGTAGTTCTTTGGGTATCATCAAGTTTTTCATAAGCTTAACAGAAAGGATTGTGCTTACTTGTCTGTAAAAGGAAAATTCTAAAGAAATATACTTCCTCTTTAATCCTCTCTTTTAACCTCTTTTAAAAAAATCTCTAGATTGGAGGAAGACTCCTCTTCTTAACTCCCTTGTTTGCAGCTGGATCCTCTGAGAACAATATAGTGACCAGGTAGCAAAATCTCTGATGCTTCTGTTCTGAAGCCAACTTTAAATCCTACAGAGAGTATGTTTATAACAGATTTTCCTACTCAGTTGTTTCTTTTTTTACCTGGAGAGATGGCAAGATGCTGAGCACAGCTAATCTACCCAGACTCTCTATTTTCTACCTTAATGGAGAAACTGTCATTCTGATAGCTGTAATGGCAAGAGAGAAAGATTACTCATAGTTTCTTGCTTAGGAAAGACTGATTAACTTTTCCCCAGATAGAAGGGGGCTCCTCCAACACCCTACTACTCTTGTGTTTCTGTCTGTGAAAAAACAATTCTAAACCTCTTTCCAGTTCTTCTGATCAATAGTATGCAAGTGCAAAATAAAATTTTCATGTTATTATTTCCATAGCAACTCAATGGATACTAAAAGAAAATGCTTTCTTCTTTTACAGGAGATTCATTTTCTCCTATATAGTTAAAAATCCAAATCCAACAGATTGTAAAATCTAGGAGTACAGAAGGCAACAGGATTTTCACAAAGAGAAAGAAAGTAGTTTTTACAAAGCCGTTTCATTATTATACCATTTGATATATTTAGGATAATTCAATGCCAAGTAATTAAATCATTTTAGACTAACTTACCAATGGCTTTTGTATAATGCCTTGCACCAAGCAAAAGTTCTGGAGCCCGATACCAAAAAGTCACAACTACTGGATCCAAATCTGCTAGCGGCTTTAGAGGAGAATTGAATAATCTGGCAAAACCCATGTCAGCTAAAAAATAAAATAAATTAATATGAAACTCAGTTTGGCATGCTATTGAAAGCATACAAAGTTGATGACAATAGTTAGCACCCTTATACAGCAAGCCTTTTCCTCCATTTTCAACCCGTGGTCTGTACCAGGCACCAGATCTCCCCCTCTGAGGTAGATACTATTATTGTGATAGTATCTAATGAAGAGACTGAGGCTTAAAGATACTCGGACTTGCCCAAGGTCACAGAACTACTAAGTACAAGAGTCAGAATGAGAACCAAGTCTGGTTTCAGATTCCTGTCTTTCAGAGACAGCCACAATATTCTTAGATTTTTAAACTGAAAGATCAAAATACAATTTGAAAAATAATCTAAGTTTCAATGATTAACTATGACTTCTGTAAGACCAAACATGAACCAAATCTTAGGTCAGTGTGTGCTAGAATCAGTTCCTTAGACTTATGAGAGCTGACTGGTACATATCTAGTCTCAACTCTGAGTTCAGTGACATCATGTTGGTGCTTGAAATTGGCTATAGTGAGAATATTAACATCATGGAAAACAGCAAATGCTACAAATTGGGGCTTCCCCCACTAGAGAGCCAGTTTTGTACAGTGACCACTACATCACATATATGTTTCCAAGAACATGTAGAGAATGTATGAGATAATTTGTTGTAATTCAGCATTTAAAAAAGACTATCAAAGCTAACTGATGTGACAATTAGAGGAGTGCAACAGCAGTGAAAAGAATACTTATTACTAAAAAAGGTCCTGGGGACTGTCTAATTTTCTTAAGATTTCATAAACAACAAATACCTTACATCTACAAAACACTTTAGAGTTTTACAAACCATTTTCAGGTATATCATATATCACTTCATTTAATCCTCATAAGAACACTGGTTTAATAAGTGTTTTGGTCCCTACTCCTGAGATAAAGAGTCTAAGGCCTGAAGCAGTTAAATGACTTACTTGCCCATGGTCATAGGAATACTAAATAAATATGCCAGTACGCAAACAAAAACCATATTATAATCTAGCAGCTACACTCTTAACCACTGATCTGACATCTAATAAATTATATTATAGTTACTAGAGGCCCAGTGCACAAAAATGTGTGCACTCAGGAGGTCCCTCAGCCCAGCCTGTGCCCTCTCACAGTCTGGGACCCCTCGGGGGATGTCCACTTGCTGGCATGCCTGGCCAGCCTGGGTGAGGGGCTGATGGCTGTTTGCAGACTGGCCAAGCCCCCCAGTGTGGACCCTCACCCCATTGGGGTGTGGCCAGCCTGGGTGCAGGGCTGAGGGCTGTTTTCAGGCTGCCCACAGTCCTTTCAGAGTTCGAGTCCCTACTGGGGTGCCTGGGCAGCCTGGGTGCAGGGCTGAGGGCCATTTTCAGGCTTTCAGGCTGCCCACAGCTCCCACTGACTCAATGTCTCAGCAAGGCTAGCTGGAAGCAGGTTTCTGGCATTTATTTATCTTCTATAATTGATACACTGTTGCTTTAAGCCAGGCCTAGGCAGGTAACGAAGCCTTCTGTTTGCCTCAGCTCCATGGCTTCTATAATTGAAAGAAAGTTGCCTTAGTAGAGGCCAAGCTAGCCTAGGCAGGCAGTTTCCTCCATCGCTGGTGCAACGGAAGCCTTCTGTTTAGTTCAGCTCCGTGGCTCCATAATTGCAACTATGTTGCTGTGAGCAGAGAGAGGCCCAGCTGGCCTAGGCAGACAGTTTACTCCTGGTGCAACGGAAGCCTGCTGTTTACTCTAGCTCCGTGACTGCCGGCCTCCATCTTGGCTGGGTTAATTTGCATACAGCCGCTCTGATTATCTGGTGGGCGTGGCTTAGGCGTCCCGGAGAAATGGTCAATTTCAGTATTACTCTTTTATTAGATAACTGCATGTCGCAAAGGCAAAATCACAAAAATTACAAACCTCTGTAATTTGAAATACTTAATATACACAGTACATTTTTATTATAAGAGGCCCCAATGTACTATAAAATGTACAATTAGTACATAAAATTTCAACTGCAGAGACTCATTTAATCTAAAACCAATGCTATGATATAACATACACTAAAACTTTAATTTACAGTGATATTATTTCTTGAGAGTTTGAATAACTTATAAGACTTTCTGGAAATGTTTTGAAGAAGCCAGGTCTTAAAAATCAAAGCTGTCCAAGGAAGCCTGTGCTAAAGCCTACTCTTCCTTAACTAAATTTCCCTATAGCAAACAAAAATATTCAAACTATTCTACCAATATTATGTGTACTTCAAAGCACTGCTTTATAAATTTAACAGATGCTGCCTGTTGTTGATTGCAAAGTAATCTGATAGAATTCTGTCCCACCCACTGAGAAACATTTGTTTTGAAGTAAAGGCTAAAGCCAGTTTTCTCCCCTTGTTTTCTACTTCCTTAATTTTTTGTAAGCCACATCTATTCACTGTCAAATGAAAGACCAGAGGACACAATATACATTCCTGGAAACAATCTCTGCCTATTGTATGAACTTCAAAGTTTTATTTTATTATTTTTTTTTACTACCAGATTGTAGATACAAAATAATTAGCCATTACATGCAATAAACATTAATATTTCAAGAAAAATGATTTTAAATATAATAATGTTACATGCAATAAACATTAATATTTCAAAGGAGTTTTAAACCATTTCTTAAATACTAACTAATTTAGACAAAAGGTTATAAGCTTAAACATTACTAACAGTTATCTTCCTAAGAGTAGAAAGGAATGAAATTTTCAATTCAGTTGGCAGTAGTAGTAAAATTCTGGTGTGGGTACTAATTAGGCAGTATAAAATTACAGAAAAACAGCAAAAGACATTGTCTACCACCAAGGAGCTTACATGAAGGTGAGATAACAAAATAGAGGGTAAGTACTGTAAGAAAAGGAATGTTGCTACTGGACTGTCTCTTGAACAAAGAGCCTAGTCTCCATGGTTTTCTCTGGAACGGTGTTTGATAAACATTTGTACCAGTGACCTAAGCTGAAAGTAGAACATGAGCTAGGTGCTGAAGGAAGAACATTTGTGAACAGTAAAGAGGGTGGTAAGTATTTTAGGTAAGGCCGGGGAACTCTTTAGGTTGCTGAAGAGGGAAGGGCTCAGATACAGGGAAGGGCACAATGTGTTTTCCAATTGACTCCGCTTTTTTTTTTGGCCAAAAAACATAGGAATCAGAGTATTACTAATTTTTTTTAAATACTGTGTTATTAAAATTTAAAGCAATTTATCAACTCGACTGTTTATTTGACCTTTTTTAATTTTTAACCCTGGTTTTATCCTTAATCTTGGATGGAATTTCAATCCTAAAATTCTTAATGGTAAAGCTAGGATACAGAATTTTATGGTGAGAAACAGCAGAGCTATTTGGGAGCAGTAAGGAGGAGACATTAAGTTTGGGTGACAGTGCTCAATGTGATGACAGGTACAAACAAGGGAAAGTATAAGAAGATGATGATGAATTTGGTTTGGGATAATGGAGTGTAGGTTGCTAATAGAAAACAAATAGAGGTAAGAATTTCAGCTAAGGTGAGAGAATGGAATCTGAGATCCAGATCTTAGAATAATTCCCTAAAGAATTAACTGTAGAAGAGGGAGGCCATGTCCAAAGCCACTGCCCAGGGTGTCTAGAAACAAAAGGTTAACAGAAGAGGCAAAATGAATCAAATATAGAAGTAATAGCAAAATTAGTATATAGAAAAACAGAATTATATGATGCCATATAGATCAAGAAAAAGTCTCCGGGCCAAACTGGTTAGGAAAACAAACAGCTAAGGCAGTATAGGAGAGCGGTAACTAGATTTGGTAAGACAGAGTTCAAAGGTGTCTTTTTAGAGAGCAGTTTCAATTGGAGAATGGAATTAGGAGGCCAGATTATAACAAATCAGCTTTAGTGGAACCAATGGGTGAACATGTGTTCTAGAAGTAAAGGAATAAGGTGGGGGGAGGGGACACAGAACAAATAGTGTGAAAAACAAAATGGGTATGACAAGATTTATTTTAAAGTTGGGAAGAGGACTGTGAATGTTTAAAGGTGAAGAGGAGGAACTTGAGAAGGGGAGACTGGAGATCCCATAGTATAAGAAGCTGAAGGATAGCAGCAAGATTATTGAAGCTAAGAAGGGCACTAGATGGGCCTTCGGAGGGAAGAGACATTCCTTCTCTGACAGCTGCAAAGGCAGGGCTGCGCTGACAAAAAGTGGTTGATGAGGTCACACCAGGTAGCTCTGCTGTCACTGGGTAGCAATGTTGGTAGGGAAAGAGACTCTGCACTTGGAATTCGAAGTCCTTCCTTTGAAAGGCTGAACAAGCTACAACCTCTTAAATCCAGCTCTCCTTATCTACAGTATCTGCCATACAGAGCGGTTGTATAAAATAACGAAATAACTAACATGTGAAAGTATCTCTCACACTGGATAGTAAACTATTTATTTTACTGTCTCTCGCAGAAAAGAATCATCCTTTATCTCCACTTTCACCAGTGTCTAGCAAGAGTAGGTACTCAATACATGCCTGTAAGAAAAAGAACGTTAAGAGTGAGGGAGAAACAAGTGAGGAGTGGTGTAAAGGTGATGGGGCAGGAAGGAGAAGGGAAAAGGGAAGGAAAGCAGTGACCTGGTTCTTAATTAACATCATCAAAACTGAATGACTGAATCTCAGAAATCTCAGAACAGAGGTTTAAAGAAAGGGAAGTTGGTTTAGAACAGCTTCTTCAGGGCCTGGGCTGATGCATTAACTGAAGAAGTAGAAGACCAAGCAGCAGGCGTTGCTCAGTTGAAGTAGGACAGAATGAATTTGTAATAGGTTAAGTTTAACTTTGCACCATCCCTACCATGATATAGTCTAATAGCAAAGACAACAGGTTGATGAAACAAAATTTATTTTGAAATCCTTCTAAAAAGCACTGAACATTCAATAAATGTAATTTCTAGTAAAAGAAATTAAAATAAAGCATTCTTAGCTAATTTTCTACCCAAATATTGTCAGGTATAAATTAATTCTTCAGGGTTGAAATGGAAATTTATTTTTTAAATATACAAGCTAAGACTCTTTTCAGTGCCTTAATCTAAGATGAGCAAGTAAGAGGGTCTATAAACTTATATATTCATTTGGAAAAGATATGTTGGTACCTGGCACAGGACATACGTGGGGCAGGGGAAAGATATCTGTGAAGCTCTATATGTATTAGGTAAGAGCGAGAGGAATATATTTAAGGAAAGAATATTTGGTAAAGCTGAGACAAAAGTAACATTTTTGGGGATTATGTTTAGGGTGATTGTGCAAGATAGTAACATTGACATAAACACATGCTAGGGATTTTGATTGGGAATGAATTTTTGTGGGCTTGCTTGCCTCAGTTTAGAATTATGAAACCTTGTTTTGGGAATAAATCTGAGGGTTGTGTATTTTTTAATATATATTTTTATTGATTTCAGAGAGGAAGGGAGAGCGAGAGAGAGAGAGAAATATCAATGATAGAGAAAATCATCGATCAGTTGCCTCCTGCATGTCTCCTACTGGGGATTGAGCCCGCAACCCAGGCATATGCCCTTGACCAGAATCGAACCTGGGATCCTTTAGTCCACAGGCCAGTGCTCTACCCACTGAGCCAAACAGGCTAGGGCAACCTGAGTGGTTTTATAAACTATCTATCTATATTTCCTAGTATCTTTTCTAAAAACATGAGAAAGTAATTTTAAGTTAACTACTTAAATAAGAGTATTAAAAAGGGAAACCATCTTTGCAGTCACTTCAGTTTCTTAATAAATTATTTTAGAAATAATTACCTACCTATTTTGACTCTCCCCCTCTCAGGACCTTCTCCCATTACTAGGATATTTGCTGGTTTCTAGAAATAAAAATAGAGCATTCAAATTACTATGCTTATTCTTTTGACATGCTCTAAAATGGGAAAAAAAGTTCTTATAATGTGAAAAAGTTCTTATTCTGTATTTTCAACATAACTGTAACAAAATATTAAGTACCCTCTACATAGTTAAAGCATTTGACATTTTTAAAGTTAGTCAGCACTAACTTTCCATAAACAACCTTGCTATGAAAATACCTTATTTACAAAATCGTATCATACAAATAATTATAAATGAATTAAAGCTGTCATTTCTATTTGTCCCACAGAAATAATGAATAATAATTTAAAAACCTGTACAAATTATAACTGTCTGCTTGCTGCCCACAACAGTTTTTGTGGTTGAAAAATTAATATAAAATTTCAAACCTCAACGTATCACATGGAATGTTCCTTGCTAAATATTTCTAAACTGCTGTAAGAAAATATGATCAACATTCAACAGATTCCATTAAAATTCATACATGGCTTCAGCTATAGTTCATGCAAAAGTGAGAAATTCAAAATATAATTTCAAGTTGTAAAAAAATAAACACCAATGCTAATACAAAGCTACATAAAGAAAAGAGTAGGCTGCAAATGTATCCACCATCTGTTAAGTCATTCTCATTTGTAGACATCTAGAAACAGAAACTGCTAAGACAGGGCTTTAGACAATAAGTCTCCTCTATAAACTCTATTTCCAAGGTCTTCTCAGTGAAATGGAGGAGTTCTTTTTTAAGTTACATCTTTAAAAAGAAATTAAAATTAGCAGGACTTTCTGACTAGGTGAAGTTAGAAAATTAAGAAAAAGGTTGATAAAGACTGCACCAAGATTTTGAGCTTATCTGACTGGGAAGAATGATGGTGTCTTTACTTTGGAAAAGTTATAGAAGTACTGGTTTGGGAGCGGGAACAACAAAGAGAAGGAGATGGCATATTGAGTTTGAGGAAGATGAGGTGCCTAAGTCAGACTAGCCAGGGTAGTGAAAATAGGAAGATTTGGATTTGAAAGTTATTGTCACTAGAGTATGATAACTGAAGAAAAGATAAGATTGGTTAATAACCATAGCAGGAAGAGAAAAATAGCAGCAGACAAAAACAGAACGTTCAAAATTCAAGCTTGACAACTATTTATCAAAGATTCATTATGTATAAAACATTGGAAGCTTTCAGGAAACAAAACTTCTTGACTCAAGAAGCTTAAAATCTAGTAAGAGAAGACAGACAGACAGCTTTTTAGAATACAACATATTATGAAAAGTACCAAAACAGCAAAATAAACTGTCACGAATGAATGATTCTTTTCAATGAATATCAGTCTTTAGCCAGCAGATGGCTTTAGGTGACTAAGGATGATTAAAATTTTGATAAGCATAAACAAAAGAATGACTTTTCAGGCTAGGACACCCTACAAGCAAGGGTGTGGTCACATAAAATCATAGACATGGCATACTGAAAGAACCTGAAGTATTTTAATATGACTAGAGCATAGATTGCTCAGTGTATAAATAAGACTGTAAACAATGTTGGAAATAAAATGCCACATCAAATAAACTAGAATTTAGCCCAGCCAGTGTGACTCTGGCATTGAGCGTTGACCTATGAACCAGGAGGGCACGGTTCGATTCCTGGTCTGGCCATATGCCCAGGTTGCAGGCTCGAGCCCCAGTGTGGGACATGCAGACAGCAGCCAATTGATGATTCACTCTCATCACTGAGGTTTCTATCTCTCTTTCCCGCTTCCTTCCTCTCCGGAATCAATAAAAATATATGAAAAAAGAAAAAAGAAACTGGAATTTATTCTATAGGCTAAGCCAAGACAGATTAGTGAGGTAATCAGATCTATATTTAGGAAAAAACTCTGGTAACAATATGAAGAATGAACTGGAAGGGATGGATAAACCACAAAGTACAGACAGAGAGACATACTATGTAACAGGTAATGGTTTAGATGCTAAAGATACAGCAGTAAACAAAACCAGGAAAAATCCTTGTCCTCATGAAGATTACATTCTAATGGGAAGAGAAAGACAATAAACAAATGTATAATACATCAGATATCGGTAAGTACTGTGGAAAAAAAACAAAACAAGGAGAATACAAGAAGTTTCCACACCTGGTATTATGGCTGACTAAATGCTCTAGGGGACCGTTATTACAGAAAAAACATATGCCACATAAGAAACATTCCTTGAAGGATCCTTGATCTCACAAGAGGTCTACAATCCCACTGAAACTTGGGCTACCTACAAAGTAAGGAAGCTAAGCTGCTACCTACCCCTCAATCAGCCAAGACTCTCAAGGGGACTGAAGTAAACCAGATTGCTAAAAGAAAGCTGGGTCAGCTAAGTATTATCAGTCAAAATAGCTTAAAGACAAAAATATTATTAGGTATAAAATGGTAACTATATAATACAAGGTTCTATTCACCAGGAAGAGGCAACACTCCTAAACTTGTGAGGTTTCATCACCTACTCAGAATGGCATGAAATTTAAAACATGAATTAATTCTAGAGTTTCGATTTAATATTTTAGGACTGCAGTTGACTGCAGGTAACTAAAACTATGGAAAGTGAAACTGAGAATAAGAGGGGAATACTGTAAATGTCAAGGTCATAAGATTCTTGATGTTTTAAAATAATGGTAACAAAATAAATGATGTAATGACCATTAAAATACATTTAACTTTTCAAAGCATTTTCACATAAATTTCCTTTTTGTTAATGGAAATACTCAAGGCCTACGGGGCTAAGATTTTATTGTCTATCTTATAATAAAAGTCTCAGAACAAATCCACATAATCCTCAATATACCACACCAGGCTGTGTTTACAGAGACTATGCTTAATTTTCAAAAGGCTAACTCTAACAGTGATTAATTTTAGTGAAAGAAAGTATGTGTCTTAAAAGAAAATAAAGGAAACTGCAGCTCATGAACACACACCTACAACCACAAATACAAACCTGAAAGAGTGAATAAAGGGTACCAAAATTGTTCTGACCTAGTTACATCCCAATTAACACAGACTATGCTTTACAAAAACTCCTCTTCTTACTGTGAACACAAAATGCCAGCTGTGAAAGAAAGTGATACTGCGGGGCTTGCACACTTTCGTTACCATAGAAACAGTAGCAATGGAAGGAGTTGGATGCCTCACATTTAAGTTATCAGCAATAAAATCGGATAGACAAATCAAGGCTTCAGGGTTTATTTAAATTGTACTTTAAAGGTAAAAGTCAGGGAAATAATGTGATAAACAATATGATTTTTCAGAAACTATTCTTGAAATATCTGAATTTTAGAAGAATTTCAGTTAATTCTTGAATTTACATCTACATGTACTCAGGATTTGCCTTTGCCTTTTACAGAATCAATTTTTTTCACAGGGTTAAATTTATTTCAATTAATTGGCACATCATAAATAGAACAGTCTAAAGATACAGAATCATCCATCTGCATTTGCTTTTCACTCCCCATGCCAGGAACCAAAATATGAAACCCACAAGATGACTCTTATCAGCACCAATAAAGAAGATAGAGAAACACAAACACAACTGTCTACAATCCTGAATAATAGGAACAAAACTAATCAGAATATCAGTCAGACTAGTTTCTGAACAATGCTGGCCTGATATTAATGGGTACACTATTCTTCTATTTAAATACAGAAGTGCCACAACTCTCCTCACATTTGATACAGAAGTACATTCCCAAGAGAAAACCCTCAGTTTATGTTCCTTTTGTTACACTGTTCTCCATTGTTCACCTTGAACAAATAAGATTCTGTGTTGTAACAGATAGGGCAAAGGACCATCTAAGAACAAGATACTATAAATGCTTTCTTTTTTTAGCAAACACAACAGCTAATAGCATCAGTCTGTCATAATGTTTACCCATTCAATAACCTCATTGATAGGAGAGGATTTAAAAATATAAGAAATTTGATATTGTGATTGTAACCTCCTAAAGGTTACGGAAGATATTTCCGTTACCACTTTTATATCTGCTGAAATCCACGCGTAGTGTTTAATAAATATTCGTTGAATAAACAAATAAATGAATGAACAAAAACTGCCAATGGTTAGTACTCAAGGCTCTTTGTTAGGCAAATTATCCATTTTAAAAGAAGTTGTAAGAAACTAGAGTAAGCATTTACCCCCAAATACGCAAGTTGACCTCTGAATATAGATTTTTTTTAAAAATCCTAATTCTAATTTACTCCAGGGTTCAGCCATCACTCATATGCTAATGACTCCCAAATCTATCCTTCTAGGTTCTCTAAATTCTATATACCTTCGCAATATGTCAGCTGTAGTTATCCATCTCCACAATCATCTCAAACACAACTTATTCAACATGAATTTTTACAGCCTCTTTCTGTTGTTCCCTTCTCAGTCAGTCAACAAAATAATTCTGCATACCCTGTGCTTTATCCCTCAAATCTAATCAATCCTCAGATCTGTATCTTGCTCCACTATCCTGATTACCTTAATTCAAGCCTTCATCATTCCTCAACCAGCTGATTACAAGTCCAATAAAGCTTCTGTCCCTGCACCCTTAAACCAACTCTCCATATCCCTGTCTCTGGGCATTTCTTACCAAAAATCTGTCCTGATCAGCTCCAACTAGCCACAGAAAAATTCCACACTTCTAAACATGACAATTAAGATCCACCACCATCTGATGCTTACTTCTTCTCACTTCTGCCTTTTCTTTCACTACTTCTTGCTGATCCCTGAATATACCTCATAATTTTTGTAAACCTTATTTTATGATGATTCATTTATGTGTACCTTCTGCAATGCAGTGGCAAAATATAATCCTTTATTAAGGGAAGGGACTGTACTTTATTTACCTGTGTATTTTCAGTGTCTAGCACAATGCCTGGTACATATTAAGAGGTCAAAATATGTTTGTAAAACATATATTCTAAGTCTGTAAACCAGTACTTGCCCCACAGAAATCTAGTAGTAAGTGAATAATTTAGTTTAAAATGACCGGTTCCATAGATCTATAAATGTCATACTTTATGTATATTTGGGATTAAAAAGGCCTTTGTATTCTGAGAATCTAATCACAATTTAATATGCCGTTTCTAAGTGAAAAATGCCTTCCCAGTTCAAAACTACACATCTACAAGTAGGTGCAGGCTACTTGTAAATTGGGAGCAGCCTATAATATTAAATGCTGTGCTTAATTTCACTTTGCCTTAAAATGGTCTAGAGGTATCTATAATAAGTAGCTCTGTTCATCAAACCTTGGTATTCACAATAAACAATACCTGCCAACCCAGCACTGCACAACAGTTAACAATACACTTCTTTGTCTTTGCCTTTTAGGAGTGGTCACAGGCCTGACCAGCAGAGATAAGGTTTTCTTTTCTCTTACAAGAAGCAATAAAGAACAGCCATGATGAAAAGCTTAATGCAAGACAAACACATGTATCTAGAAGGTTATTCACCCAATTAACTTCAAGGTCACTTAAGAGAGCATAATCATGATACATGCGAAATAGACAGCAATGTCAGGAATAATGCTACAAAGACATTCAGGTTCTATCCCATTCATTAAGGAGTACATCCACAGAGGATGTACTGGTAGAAAGCGGTTTTCTATTTACATTTGTGACATTCAATTCAAATAAAATAATTTCAGTCTCATTATCATGAGAAATTAAAAATGTCAGAGGTAGAAATTATCAAAATGACCCCTCTGACTTTACTCATGAAGAAACAGAGGTGAAAGGCCTACAAAACTTAACCAAGTTCACCATCCACAAACAGCGGCAGGATTAGAACCCAAACCTCTCGGAGTAACACTCTAGGCTAGGGTTATGAGAAAAAAAACACATTTGGAAAATGGACATCACGTAATTGATTTATGGCCTTCACTTCCAGAAGACTTCTACTCAGATGTGGGCTTAATAAGAATATTATCACACAAAATACCTATCCTCTGTAATCTCTCAGTGAAATGAACCATCAGACCTTGCATGCAAGATCCTCTCTTGATGAAGATACCAACAGTAGGAGATCTTGAATCAACCTATAGTGCCAGTCCAATAGGATGCCTATGGTGGTGATTACCCAGGTATTACATTTGTCCAAATACATCAATTTGTAATTAATACGGGTGTATCTTATTATATATAAGTTTTCCCTCAATACAATTAATTTACTAAAATAATATGCCTGACTTGATTCTTCAGTTTTAAACATAGGCCTCAAAGTACTGGGACTTCTTCTGTAGACCTTGGTTCCTAACCAGTTCCTGCCACTGCTGTCACTGTGGAATATAGTACCTTAATTATACTCTTAGTGGCCTTGAAGTTAGTTGGGTACACAGCCCTCTGTTAAAAAAGAGACCAACCTTGGCATGTGGCTCAGTTGTTTGGAGCATTGTCCCATATACCAAAGGGTTGCGGTTTGATTCCATTCAGGGCACATACCTAGGTGACAGGTTCCATCCCCAGTCAAGACATGTAAGGGAGGCATCCAATCAATCTCTCTCTCTCCCTCCCTCCCTCCTTCCCTCTCCCCTTCTTCTCTCTCTAAAAACCAATAAATATATCCTCGATAAGGTTTAAGAAAACAAAAACAACAAAACAAAACAGAGACAAAAGGTCCAAAATGGAGTCACTTGTGCCAGGCCCCCCATCAGCAAACCAAGATTTAACCCTTAATCTAACTACTGTTTCAGCCACTCCCAGAACTGTAATCTTTAACAGTCAATGTAGAATTAGGTAATTCTGGTCAGTAACAGGGAGGTCATCTGCACAATAGGCCCCTTCCATGACCCTTGCTAGAAACAATGCATTCTTTGCTAATATCCTTTCTTCCCCTGCCCCCTTTCTACTTTTAAAAACCTTTTCTTTTCTATAGCTCAGCAGAGCTTCTTTTTATTTGCTAGATGAGATGCTGCTCCATTCATGAATAGCTGAATAAAGCCAACTTAATCTTTAAGTTTAGTCTGTTGAGTTTTGTTTTTAACACTTTGAACTTAGTTTGGCAAATAACCTTCTAAATACATGTGTTTGTCAATACAAGCCATTAAAATGTGATGTCCAAGTCAGGGATCAGCAACAGAGCCCTGTCCCGAAGTTGATCCTCAGGAAGCCTCACAGGCCACTGTGAGTCTAACACATCTCCTTTGAAGTTGGTCCTCTTGAAAGTGTGATACTTAGCATGGATCATCTGTGCATCAAACAGCTAATACAGCACTGTGCTCTAACTCAGACAGGCGTCCAGGACTCTGCAGAGAGCTCCAGTTACCTGGCTATCAGTGTGAATGACAGAAAAGCTGTCATGCCAAAAAATCACAACCCATAACTTAAAAACACTTCAAATATACCTTCTTAAAAAAATACCTCTTATGTTTTTAAGGTATGTATCACAGTATCCAGAGTATTGTAAGAAACATTATCTTGTCTCATCTTCAAAAGATCTCTGTAGAGGCACAGGATAGAAGTCACTGCACATGGATGACATCACCACAAAGGCCTTCAGACTGCAGACATGGATGGCTAAGCCACAGATGACTTGAGGACCTGGCTCTAAGGAACTAGTTAGGGATCAGAGGTCTTCAACAGGAATCCTAAGTGTTATTCTTCAGCATGACAAGATCTGTAATTGTCCAAAATCATCTAAAATTGCAGGTTAGAAGATAACCAAGCCATACTTTACTTTTTCATAGTTAGCTCTGCATTCTGAAAAATTAAGATGATTAAGTCATATTAAAATATAAACTGCATTCTATCATAATTCTGTAAGTAGAATGTTAATAAGTTAAATGAAAAACAATGAATAGAAAATATTTGATTAGCATGGAACTGTTAGAATAAAAACTAAGTTAAATGAATCACTAATTTAGATCTCACTTTAGCAAGTGTTTTTAAACTTTCATATTTTCAAATATGAAGACGTGGTAAAAATATTAGCAATTTTAGATACAAACAGGATGAAATATGGCTTACTCTTTTTTAAAATAGAGGAGCATCTTTCACGTATTTCTATTAGGGCTCTACGTTGTAAAACAGAAGAAGGTAGGAAGAATATCAGGCTACAAGAATTCTGGGGAAGAAAGCAGTTTAAAGAAAGGGCATCTTAGGATTGCTAATGAAATCCAGAAAGAAAGTACAGGAGCTTCTACAGAGGGAAATTAGGAGGAATTCAGGAACTCTGGAGCTAAGAGTAGGAAGCCAACAACCATATAAAGTACATATCATTAACCTCATATTACAAATGAGTAAACTGGGGCTTAATCATCAAGATTAGCTATCTTAAAAATAAATTTTTTGAAGTCTAGGATCTCAAAGCTCTTATATCATGAGAACTGCACAAGGGTAAAACTATGAAATACTATTAACATGCTTGCAATGTGCATGATGGCAAGAATAAGATTTTAAGGATTTGTTTTAGGTATAACACAATTACCTTCTCAGGCCTGTTTAGCACAAATACAAATAAAAAGTTGTATCTCCTTGTTAGACAAGGTATGAAGGAAGCTGTGCTGCACAGAGATTCCTAGACAATTCTCCAGCTACCAAGCACTACTTTAATCAAAGTATCACGATTAAGAGTACAGCACTTTTTTTCACAACTGCATAGAAACAGAGGGCCATCTTTGAATAGTCATTTAAATCTTTCATTCAATAAACACCTAGCATTTATCATGTGCCAGGTGCTAAGATAAGAAAATAAAAAATAGTTTAACTTATAGTTCAGTTTATGTCATTGATTCAGTAGCAGTATTCTGTAACTAAGAAGCCATATATCCACTTAACAGTATTATCCTTTAGCCAGCGTTTCTCTACCCTTGCTAAAAAAAAAAAAAAAAAAAATGCAATTACCAGATGTTTTGCTAAAATTCAATTCAAGTAACTTATAAGCAGAAACAATGTGCCAATGCTAGGAACACAAAAATTAGTGAGATATGATCCTTGCTCTCAAGAAGCCCATAATTCTGAAAAAGATATACTAAATCTTGGCATTCTCCCAACCTAGCAGAATAGTAGTCTCATAAAAATGAGTCATACTATATTTCATCTTCTTTCTCTTAGCTACATCCTGCTATAAAATTAAAATACATCTTTTCCCCCTTTGTGTTTACAACTTCCAAATGTTTATAGACTTTTGTCTCTACTTCACTGTCTCTCAGCCAAGATGAATATATTTAGCTTCTTTTCTCCTTTCCTTTTAAAGCAATTCCTCAATATGAGTAATCTTTTTGGTGACTTTAAATAGTCTATTTCTGTATTAAATTCTAGGATCAAATGACTAATTAAAATACTGTTCCAGATATGAAATTAATCACAATGGAAAACACCAATCTTGTTGATGATGTAATGCTTCAGATTCTGTAACGTGTGTCAAGTCTAAAACACTCGTTTTTATTTACCTTTTAAGTTTTAGGAATTATACTAATTATATTAAAAATTTATATTCATTCTAACCCTCTAATTTAGAGATGGTACATACTCTGAAACATTTGTGACTAACAAATAATGTAAAGCCAGATTTCTTACAGAAACAGGAAATAAAGTATTAAAAAAATTACTTGTTGCAAACTGCAAATCTACTCTTAAGCTCACACAAAAAATAAGTTTTCAAATGTCTCCAACATGCTCCTCTTAAGACTATATCTGTGCTTTGTATTTCTTTATCTACTATAGAATATATCCAAAAGTAAACACACAACTTAAATCTTCTATCCTGAAAATACTTTGGCAAAACCATGACAATATGGTTCAGGTAACAGAACTCACAATCAATGAAAAGAATTGAGTAGGGTGTCACAGTCTAGATTCCTATTGGTTCAAAGTTTCAAATCTTATTAAAGTTACTTACATAAGGAGTAGGTAGAAGCATTTGGTAAATGTGTGGGTAAAATACAAGCAAGTGCCATACTAGGTCAGATCCCTGTTCGGAACATATTTTCAAGATTGTGTTCATGCTATGGAAGAGGTAACAATAATTCATCATGGAAAATTCATTCTCTTGCTCGCAAACGTTTAGCACTTAAACAACCTCCTTGCCTGATATTTAGGGCCTTCTTCAATAAAACTCTAACGCATATCTTTCTAGTCTTACCTCATACTACCCTAATTCAACTTATCTATTTTTGAGCCAGACAGAACTACACAACCTTTTGGGATGATTCAAAGGCTTCCCATCTCAGAAGTTTCACAGTCAATACTCCCATAGGTTAACTTCACCTCTCAAATCTCAATTTAAATTCCATCCACACTTCAAAGTCCGGGTCAAATGGTACCTCTCTGAAGCTTTCCCTTCTACCCCAACTTAGAAACTTTTCTAACCTTGAAAGCATTTAGATCTGCACTTCTCACATAGTCATGACCACATTCTCTCTTGTCTATCTTACAATCCTCTATCTATATCTATACCGGTATGCGTGTCATGTTTCTTCTCTCAAGCTAAATGCCTAAGGAGGTCTTTAACGCAGTCATAGTTGTACTGTCCTCCTCCAGGCTTGGCATACACAAAAAAATTATAAATATTTACTGGAGACTGTACTGAAATGCAAAATATATGTTACTTGATCCAAAAACATGTCACGATATTCTTACTGTTTCCTCGGTATCCATTGTGTATTGGAATAGTGACATACCAAATGAATCTTAGACCCTACTCTCTCAATAAGTTTATGGTCAAGAACATCTTTTAGAAACCTATATAAATTAATTATGATACTAATAGGTAAGTGCCGGGAGAAGTAAAGATGAAGTACAACAGCAACCAATAAGGAGAGATGATTTCCAAATAGAAATGGATATGAGGCTAAGTTTTAATGTATGTGTAGGTCCTGAAAGACAGGTATTATTTGAATATGAAGAGACAGGATAAGAAGTTTTAAGATGCGAGAAATAAAGGCCATTCAGCAGGAAACAAGGAACAATCAATAGTTAAATAGAAGAGAGTCTAAGTGAAAGATTATATGGGTACATATTTAAAGAAAATATTTAAAGGCAGTTGGAGATACATCTGATAGGATCTTGGAAGCCAAATAAGGAACTAGAGCTTTAGTCTGTAAACAATGAGGAACTATTTCAAAGTTCTTAAACAGAAGCTGAGGTCAAAAGTTCTAAAGTGGACTAAACGGGAAAGGGATTATTGACAAAAATTGAAGAGGCTAAGTCCAAACTTACAAGAAAGAGATAATAAAGGTCTAATCTAGGAAGGAGGCACTAGAGACGAAATTACATTAACAAAGGAGATATTTTAGGCAAATTCTAGAAATGGAGTGTAAGGGTTTGCACGGAATAAAAGAAGTTTCTAGGCTATGAAGAAAGTAGTGTCACAACCAAAATAGAAGGCACTAAAGCAGCAGCAAGTCTGGATGAGAGAAAACTGAGTCCTGGTCATAATGAGTTTTATAGTGCCAGTGAACATTCGGGTGGTAACATCACAAACTGAATGTGTTAATCTATGCTATTTGGAATTAAATATAGGCATGTCTCATTTTATTTTCTTTAACCTTATAGACTTTGCACTATTTACACACTGAAGACTTGTGACAACCTTGGATCAAGCAAGTCTATTGACACCAACTTTTCCTTTCCTTTCCTTTCCTTCCTTCTTTTTTTTTTTTTTTTTTTTGGAGAGGAAATTGCAGTTCTAGTTTTTCTATTTAATCTTTATTGTTGAGAGTATTAAAGATGTCCCCCACGACCCCTCTCTACCCAGTTCCTGATCTGCCCCAGGCCTCACCACGCTGTCGGTTTCCATAGGTAACGCATATATGCATATAAATTTTCTGGTTAATCTCTTCCCATCCCCCTTCCCCCCTTCCCTCTGAGATTCGCCAGTCTGTTCCATGTTTCCATGCCTCTGGTTCTATTTTATTCATCAGTTTATTTTGTTCATTAGATTCCTTGTTTATTTTTATTTTTAGGCTAATTGTTGATAGATATGTATTCATTGCCATTTTATTGACCTTGCTATTCATCACTTTGAATATTTCTTGCCACTCCATTCTGGTCAGCAAAGTTTCTGTTGAGAAATCAGTTGACAGTCAACATGGGTGTTCCCTTGTAGATAACTAACTGCTTTTCTCTTGCTGCTTTTAAGATTCTCTCCTTGTTTTCAACCTTTGGCATTTTAATTATAATGTGTCTTGGTATGGGCCTCTTTGGGTTCCTCTTGTTGGGAACTCTTTGTGCTTCCTGACCTTGTAAGTCTACTTCTTTCCCCAGGTAGGGGAAGTTTTCTGTCATTATTTCTTCAAATAGGTTTTCAATATCTTGCTCTCTCTCTCTTCTTTCTGACACCCCCATAATGCAAAGTTGGTATGCTTGAAGTTGTCCCAGAGGCACCTTACACTATTTTCATTTTTTTTCTCTGATTGTTTTTTTTGCTTCCTCATATTACAAGTCGTTGATTTGATTCTCAGCATCCTCTACTATGCTGATTCCTTGTAAACTATCTTTTATTTCAGTTAATGTGTGCTTAATTTCTGACTGATCCTTTTTCATGTCTTTGAAATTCTCACTAAGATCTTTGAAAGTCTTACTAGGTCCCTTGAAGTTCTCATTAAGATCCTTGAGCATCCCTAACCATTGTTTTGAACTCTGTATCTATTAGTTTGTTTGCTTCTAATTCATTTATTCTCTTTTGGGAGATTTCTTCTGTTCTTTCATTTTGTGACATGTTTCTTTGCCTCTGCATTTTGGCTGCTTTCATGTGTTTATTTCTATGTATTAAGTAGAGCTGCTATGTCTCCTGGAATTGGTAGAGTGGCCTTGCATAGTAGGTGTCTTGAGGGGCCAGTGGCTCAGCCTCCCCAGTAACCTGAGCTGGGCACTCTAGCTGTGCCTTTGTGTGGGCTGTGTGCACAGTCTTATTGTAGTTGAGCCTTGGTTGCTGTTGACGTTACTGGGAGTAGCTGACCTCCAGGCCAATTGGCTGTGAGGACTAGTTACAACTCTAATGGAAGAGCTCCTATGCAGGAGGCATCTCTATGGAAGAGGACTTGCTTCATTGGGGCTTTAGTGTTCACTGAGTCTGCCCCTTGAGTGTGTCACTCATGGCTGTGTAGAGTTGTAATTTGCACTGGGTGCAATGGCTCTGGGGCCTCCCAGGCAGTGCAAAGTCAGTCACTGACTAGGGCCACCCAACAGGAGCTACAGAGCTATCTGCAAATGGCTGCTACTTGTGTTAGGCTTGGAAGTGCCCAGATGAGACCAAACTGTGAAGCAAGGCAGGCTGCTCCAAGTCTTGCTAATGCCAGCTGCTGCTTGTTTTGAGAAATTTTAGAAAAGTCTGAAGACTGAGCCAGGACAGGCCATTCATATGGAAAAGCTACTACAAACAGCTTGGGTTGGGCTACAGATTTGATGGGGCATGGTCTCAGGAAATCATCAGGGTGGAGTGAACAGTGGGGGCTAAGCTGATGGAAACTTAGATATGGCTGCCAGTCAGCTTTGCAATGAGGGAGGTCTCAGTACAGAAACAGTGACCCCTGGGAGTACCACTGTCTGGGAGAGAGCCACTCCTGAGTTCTTGTTCTAATGCCAGACAATCAAGTTCCTCCCCATATGTCCCTGGATCCCTCCAAGCCACTGCCCCAGTGCTGGAGTTCAGAGGGAGTGGGACAATGTAAATTCATGTGCAGGTCCTTTAAGTGAACTGCCTGGGTCTCCAGCAGCTTCATGTCACTCACCTACAATCCCCGATTTTTATAACCCAAAGTTACAGGGGCTTCTCTCATGGCACTAGAACCCTAGGCTGGGACCCCTTGTTCCTCATGGAAGGCATCTGCAGCTGAGATATCTCTCCTGATTGAAAAAACACCACATGTTGGTGTTGGACCAAGCCAATCTGGGACCACTGGCTCCTAACTGCTCACCTGCCTGCCTGTCTGGTTGCCCCTAACTGCCCCCCCACCAGCCTGGTCGCCTCCCCAACTGCCTCCCCAGCTGGCCTGGTTGTCCCTT